>DWQX01007222.1:0-10368 GCA_018245475.1 Pharmacophagus antenor | reverse complement strand
GAGCCGCCATATAATATAATGACAATTGCAACACCTGATCCTTACGCGGCACTCATCTGTGGTAAATAAACCATGCCTATTTATGGCATAGTCATTGTGTAAAAGATAAGAGAAATGGTATTTAGATATTCAAAATGATTAGTAGATTACACAGGGGTTCATATTGTTACGTTAACATACGCAGATTTAAAATATTTTGCAAATTATAACCTGTGAACAAAGTGGTCTCAAACTTTTGGCCGGCAGTGTATTCTTTGGCATCTGCAAACTCCGATGGCAATAGGCTGGTCACATATACAGCAGAATTGACCACTGGTGGAATAGGGATGTAAAAGAATGGAGATTGCACGTAGGTAAACGAAGTGTCGGACGCCTTATGGCAGGATGGAGCGACGATTTGTGCGAGGCAGCTGGCAGCTATTGGATACGTGTAACTGAACATCGGGTTAAGTGGTGTCCCTTGGGAGAAACTTAGCTGTGGACTACCGCAATGTAATGATGAAGTTATATATTTATTTCGTAAATTAAAGTATCGTGTGCAAAAGCAATTTATTCAAGAATAAGTAAAAATAACAAATCTAGCTGTAATCACTGCAAACCCACATAGTAATATGTAAAGTTTCTTTAGTGTACTGTCATAATATTTAGTTTCTAAAATGGATGTAGTCGACAGGCTCGCCGATCCATTCCAGTCGGTTTCCTCAACTATGCGTTGCGTAAATAAACTTTTTAGAAATAAACCTTGTTTTCTCTCTACTTCATTTGCTTCGTTCTTTAAGAATGAAAAAAAATACACATCCCTTTAATAAAATTCAGAAAAACACACCGCTACCAAATTTCAAACCGATGTGATTAAACTAGTGAATATTTTCTCTTCTATCTTTTTCATAACCGGAAATTGACTAACACTTGACCTAAAACTTTATATCATATTAAGTGACAATGAGGCCGTAGTTTGAAAAGTCTGCTAGTCTAGAATAGAAAGACTTCATTACCGATAAATGATTAAATTTTAAGTTCTTTTTTCTCTAAACAAAATTACTTAATTTCATCCCAGTGTTTGCTTGGATCTTCTTAAATTTTTTCATTAATTCATAGTGTGCGTGAAACAAGACAACAAACAAGAAGTCTACATATCATCGGCAGGAAAATATTACTAGTTTAAATCAATGGATATTGATAGTTCAGAGTTAGGTTATAAATTATCTTTAATTTTTCTATTTATGATTAAAAAATTGAAAAATACTTAAAGTTAATCAGCAAGTAATGGGAAATGCTGTACTCATTAGACTTGAACAGTTGTAGTACTGTTGGTATAATCAGCAATATCAATTCGCTGATATGGCCCAGCTGACGCATAAGTTGTCTCGGTAATGGACAGGTCCAGATAGTGCAAAAAACGGATGGCCAATGAACGAAAAAATCAAAATTGAAGACGCGAGAAACACAGAATTCGACGGACATTATTGACGCATCTAGCCCACAACCGCTATCATTATATTTTATGTAATGAGTTATATAATAATTCAATCTATATGAATTATTTCACAAATATTTCATTAACTAATCGTAATTTTACATGTAAGTGAAATGCATTTTAATAAGAAATAAAAAATTCTCGCCTCCTACTATTTACTATTTATGCTTTGAGGTTTACTGCAAACTACTAAGAAAGATTTTTTTTCAATATAAAATATAAACTTTTGCCTTAGGAAAAGAGCTACTAAGACATGCCACCACTTGTTAAGCAATGGGCGAGGAAACTGTTTGTAGAGACACCTTAACAGCGTTGTACAGGGGCGGGCGGCGCGCTTTCCCGGCGCGTGAGTCACGGCGGGGCGGCGCGAGGGAGCGCCGGGGAGCGTCGCGGAGAGTGGCGAGTACATTATATATAGTGGGACAGTGTAGCACGCGCCGCTCGCGGCCTCACATCGCTCGCCGCGCTCCGCCGCCTCCCGCTTTGCCGCACCACGCGTCCGCTGGGCGCGCCGCGCGGGCCGCGGGCCAGGCCCGCGCGCCTGCTGCTGCTGGCCGCGTGGCTGGCGGCCGCCACCGCCCAAGACCCCGCCTGTCCCAGGGAACCCATCATCTGTGCCACCTGCCGATCATACGAAAACGCACGCGAGCATAGTCTCCGCGTTATCCGCGAGAGCCTTCTCGCCAAGCTCGGCTTCACGCAGGCACCGAACACGACCGGCCGTGAATTGCCCAGCGTGCCGGCTGACCTCATGGAGCGCTACGAGCGCCGCCCGCCGCCACCGGGCGTGCAAGCCGATGCGCCCGCGCCCGCCCGCACCTTCGTCACGCACACCGAGCAGGACGACTTCCTCGCCCGCACGGATAATGTCCTCATATTCGCCCGTTAGTACAACTCACTAGTCTTTCTTAATGAATCGCGTAATCCGCTTGCTACTATCAAAGTTCTAGAACCAGGTTCGATGACCCTAGATTCAATTGAACTGTTAAATACCTATCGTGTAATAATGTGCAAGTCCGTATATTAAGTTCAGATCAAATATTTGTATAAACGGTGTTCATGGTAGGTCGGAGGAATAACGCGATTTAGTCGCGTTCATCACCTAGGTTTTGTGTATAGGAGCCCCACGGCTGGCAGCTTGTCGGCACCACGTGCGAGACACCGTTCACTGGATACGGTCTACAAAGTTCATTGACAGGCACGTGTGCAGCTTATAAGTGGGTAACGTACTCCGTGATCGCATCACGCACCGCCAATTTTAATTAGCTAATCATTACTTCAAAACTTCGTATCATTGTCTATGTTAAGATTTCTATTGCGATCGCGACCAATGTCCAATGAATACTAATTTTAACGGGATGTAACAATGTGGATCTTTTTTTTACTCGCGAATTCTTATGAACAAAAATACATCACATCTAAATTGAATGTTGCATTTGACTCAATAAAAATGTAATTAGTTACTCATTATTCGAAAACGAGGCTATCTAAGTTCAGGCAAATATGTGATCTGCCTAAAGCCAAGGGGCTTCGACCGTTCCTGATAACGTCAATTTTACATCGACGCCAATACACGAATAGAACTATTAACATGATGGGTATAAAATTGCACTGCTAATTAACTATAGGGAACATTATTTCACTTAAAAGTAACAAATTTTACTTATTATAATTATCATTCCGTTTATTTAACGTATTATCTGACTACTATCATAAAGTTTATTACACTAGAATCTTGTTCGATGATCACCGTAATGATAGACTTTTTTTTAATGTATAATCATGTAAGCATTTTGTTGAAAATGCAAAGCGAGCAGTATTTCAGGATGTCTACATTCTAAATGGTAAAGGAAAAATATTTACAAACCACAAAGAATTCTTACGGACATCTTGTGACCTATATGACTATTTTTAACATATCAAACGAGATAGTACACAAAAATTTATTTTATAAATTAATAATAACGAAATGAGTAGATAAAATATAAGGTGATATAATAAAATTGGACTACCTATTAATTACTTTGTGTGTAATGAGTATAAAATTAAATATTTAAAATAAAGTGTCGTTTATAAACAAATATATGTAGTTTTTTCATTGTTATCATAATTAACAATACAAAAATGTTAGATGATAAAGTTTGATTTCGCGTTGATTCTATATATATCATGTGTTTGTGTATGAATGTTAATGGTTTCTTAAGAATTTATTATATATGCGTGCATCTGTAAGTTCGAAATGTGTGTAAATAAATTGGTCATCGAATTTATTCAAACTGCGTAAAGGGTGCGTGGCCGCCACTACAAACCTTTTGACGCGATGAATAATTTTGTTTGATCAATAGATTATATGCAGAATATGAAAGATGTTTATATAAAGGTGATTAAGTATGAAAGGATAATTTAATTTTATAACTTAAATTTTGCTACTACTGTGGTTTACTGTTTTAAAGTTTATAGAAACTTGACGTTAATTTATTCGATTTTTGCAACGGTCCTTATTAATTTAGTGTTAACTTTAAATTCTATAATTTGAAAGGGTTATTTCAAAAACTATGGTACTAAAGTAAACTCCCATATTTTAATTCAAAACATAAATAAATTTAGATAACAAGATAGTGTATATAAATTAAATGTATCAAAGTCTATGAATTAAATATAAATTGAATGTAATTTGTATTGTGAAGCACATAGGTGCTTCAATTGAAATAAAAAGTAGTAAGTCTATGTATAGACTTATTACTTTTTATTTGAATGATAACATTAATGAGGCAGCTGTAAGCCCCGTGTTGGCGCAGCACAGCAATATGTAGGCGTCTACAGTATCGTCTCTCAGTCTGCGAGTTACTTCTCTAAGAACTCTGTTCCTTGTTTTTTACAGGGTTGTCAATAACATTTCGCATTAATTGGGCCATTATTACAAATATTTTTAAATTCGATTCCATTATATGTAACAAAATAACTCAGTGTGTAATTTTTCACTCACAAGTAATCGCTAATTAAACTAAAAAGCCGTGTTTTTATTGTGTTTACGTAGGGAACACAAGTTATAATTTATGTATAATAAATGAGTTAACGATAACAACTATGATAATAAATATTGACTAAAAAAAAGTTTCGTTCTTTAAAATTAAATATTGTTATTATATCGAACATGTTTAAATATTAACATCGTATATGTAGATATTTATCAACCCTAATTTTAATCGGCGTGCAAACGCACCGCCTTCGTGTAACTGGGTGACACAATTCTTGACACATTACCTAATATTCTCTGCATATACTATGACAATACACAACCTGTAACCTTTTAGTAATCAATTAAATAGTGGTTTGATTCCATCATATTATCAGAACAATATCGTCATAAAATCAAGACATTTAAAGAATAGAGGATTAGGCCTACAGGGGATACCTCTGTAAAAAAAACGCACTTTGGTTCTTACCTCTGAGGTGGTGTGGAAAAAGAACCAAGAATTACTTGACTTTAGACGAAATTCAATAAAAATTTTAAAAATTTTAACACATATGTTTATATGCACTATGACTAACATTTTCCAACATTTCAATTATATCTAATTACATCAATTGTGCACAACACATAAATTTAATAAAGACGACATCCTGGCCTAAACTTAACAATAATCCAATAATCCACAATTGAATTATCGGAGTGTTGTATCTGGACAACAATTATTGTCATTAATACTGTACATATGTCCAATTAGTTTCATAATTAAATAAAGGGTGAAAGTTAGCAATATACATATATATACATATAATCCATAGTAATAATAATGTTAAGATATTATAAAGTGCATATACTTATTAAAAAAATTAAATGACTTTTTCTTTGAATACGCGATAATTTTTTGAAATAATAACTGAAACAATTATTGAATTCTTAGGAAGTTTTATTCTGTTTTAAAGTATTGAAATGAACGACTGTTTATTTCAGGACACCGACA
Source organism: Pharmacophagus antenor (assembly GCA_018245475.1). NCBI lineage: Eukaryota > Metazoa > Arthropoda > Insecta > Lepidoptera > Papilionidae > Pharmacophagus > Pharmacophagus antenor. The sequence continues at coordinate 4,923 of DWQX01007222.1, read as the reverse complement.
GATGCATTCGATTTTATTGAAGATGCGTAGGTGCAAAAGTTCCAGCATGAATTACTTGTCATTTTTATAAATAACATTTTCTTATCGTACGAAGCAAGGACGTGATACTGTTGCGCGCATTCATAGTTGTATTTTTATTTACGATACTATCAATTTAAATGCCTTTATTATATACAATATTAAAATATGTAACTATAAGAATCATTTTCATATACAAATTAACATTTATTACATACAATTTAATATACTTATATATTACTCACAATTTAAAATCTACTTTATCGTGATTTTTAAAATAGATATTAAAAATATTTATAATTACTTCACTGGTTAATTTTTGATTACGAAGATGTGGAATACGAATTAAATTTAACGACATTATATTTAATTATTAATGATGAACTGATAACGTTATTCGTCGGTACTGGCAAAGGCGCGTGCGACTGGACACTGTGTGCGGGCCAGACAGCCATTTGCAACGATCGATTGTTTTGGCTGCTGGCAGTCACCTTAATTGCTCGTGAATCAAGAGGTCTAGAGCGTTTTTGGATGAATGCTTTATAAATATCTTTCTCTGTTTAATCTATAAGCAAATCGAAGACAGTGAAATTTAAAATTACAAATCTTTGTTTAAAATATTAAATTAATTGCTATTGAGTGATCATAATCCTCTACATTGTCCTTATTTTACTTATCTTTTGTTTACTAATTGCCGAAAGAAAAAGATTTACTAGCTTACTGAAAAAGATATATCCTAGAGTGTATAAATATAAAGCCTATGCATAAAAAACGTTTGCGGATATCTCAAGTGGGAACCATGCAGAGCGTATCCGCAAATTTTAAAAGGAGTCGCGGATGTGTATAGAGAGTACGTGCCAAATAATGGCGCAGCTGGACCCGCATAGTGCGACCACCCTCGAACTCTGCAAAAAACCTATATTGCAGATGTTCTCCCTAGTTGCCATCTCAACAATAAAGCAAATTACTGTAATGGTTTTGAGATAAAACATGTTTTCAAATATACACTTAAGAAAAAATAAGCATATAATGCACATATTGTAAACAGCATCATTTAAACTTTTATACTCGCTATTTTTTGGTTGTTCAAATAATAACATCAATGAAAATATTATAAAACAACTCTGTATGACTTGGACGGAGGCTTTCTTTGTGAAAACGTTTAATGTGTTATTCTCTTTAGTAACATCATCCAAACTGCGTAAAGTTGCCATATATCTTATTTTAAGCATACTGAAATTCAATGAACCTATCATATGGCTAAATTAATAAATTCTGTTCAGGTTATGTACCCCAACATAACAACAGAACAAAAGGTATAAAAAATTGAAAAAACAAAATACTAGATTTAATAGCAACACTTTAAATACTTCAAAATGCCGTTTACAGAGGCTAATAAATCGAATTTAAAAGCAATATCCCTAAAACTAGGGGAGCTCATAAATTTTGAAATCTACAAAACTCGTTATGCTTTGTTGAAGTTAACACAAAACGTGATAAATAAAAAACATAACTTCTAATTAGATAAAAAAATATTACTAAATATAAAAATTCAAGTATGGACATTGCCTTTAGGTATACACATGTCTAATACTTTTAAAACTCAATACAAAAGAAGTCGAGATTGGTAATGCATGTATGTGTCCCTCTACAGCATCTAAGTACTCAAATGGTGCAACATATTTTTAGGTTGTATACAAGTTTTTATACAAGCTTATAAATAACTGGAAATGGTGAAGTACTTTGACAATATTAGATGGTGTGATAGTGGAATGGGACAATATTATGTATTGGGTACTAATGAACTTTTCAGGAACGTGGCGCCTGTGATCTTGCGTTTTGTATGAAAGGTCATCGGTGTTACGCATGTGCTACTATAGTGAACTTAACTCACAATGAGTGTTTCTTCCTAGTTCTGGCAGATAGATCTCTTTAATTACCGCTTAAGCTATTATTTTTAATGTTCAATTATAATGTATTAGTATATACTTCCGATGACATGACTGTATAATAATATTATATTATTAAATTAGTTACATTAATAAATTACAGCTTTTCTCCGTTATTAGTAGATTCCTTATACATAACAACTAGATATATTAAAACATTTTTTTAGATTGGATTTTTTTTATTTGCTTACTGTATTATTATTCTTGATTGTCTTACAGGAATTATATTGTAATTTTATTCGATTTGGTTAGGTTGTGTTTAAAAGTTAGGTAAAAAACTTGATGTTATATAAGAAGCAAAATAAAATACATGGAATAGATTAGGATGGACCCTCGCACAATTCAAACAATTACTACATAGTATTGCGTATAGAGAATAATATTTTGTCAGTTAAAAAATTTACTAACTTTCTACATTTTAATTGCAGATAAAAATTATATTATTTTTTTCTGACTGTTAACTAACAATTCCATGTTTCTAGTAATTCATTTTATATTAATTTAGTGAAAACATTAATTTAAAGCTATTGAGTGTGGTTTTAAATTAAATCAATTATAATAAATGATTGCATATTTAATTTGCTTTATTTATACATTTTTAATTGTAACCGATTAAGGAACGCAGATTTGATTATCTTTTAAGACATTTTTAGCTCACATAAATTAAATCTTTTTTCAGAAAACGAGTGTAATTTTTTATTAATGTTATTTAGTGCTAAATAAGTACCATTCTATAAATCTACGTAACATGTACGTAAAAATGCTTAATTTTTTATGCACGCAGTAATATTGCGATTTTCTTCATACTACAGCTATGGATGACGACGATAATTTACCTTGACTTTAATAGTTTGATCATTTGTCCAAGCCCTCTATGTAAAAAAAAATTACATATCAATACAATTTTTTTTAATTGAAAGAATTGTTTCTTTGGCGCTTTGAGTTTCCGAAGTATGAATAGCCGTCATTTGCAAAATGATTTAATAGTTTTGAAGCTTCCTTTAACTATGCAAACAACTGCAGGCACCTTGGCACCAGAGGTTGTTAACCGGGACATTAGACGGGGCACAATTGAGGCCAGTGTGTGAGCGAGTTCAAGATCAATTTAGGTTCCGTAGGTCAGTTCGCAGAAGGTAACCTTGACATTGACGACAATAGTATAACCCGTGGCACTTTTTTTTAGTTATATTAAAGTTACTTATAATTACATATAAATAATTTAGTAAAATTGTTATAAAGGATTGAATGTATCAAAGCATCCATTATTGCAATTTTCGTTTTCTGTGTACACATTTTAGATATATTGTTGAAAGTGTACATATATATTTACATTAATAAAAAATGTAACAAATATAATTGATATACAATATATAATGGTACAGGTACAATTACAATAGTAATAGTTTAATGTTATTCAAAATGCAAAAAATAAAAGGTAATTTTTATATCATACAAAATCAACATTACTTCAATGCATAGAAAAAGTTTTAACAAATGTCATTTCAAGAGAGTATTCGTAGTGAATACTTCTTTAATATGTATCCTTTCCGGAGAAGTTTACAATTTGCCGTTGAAAATAGCACAGTGCAAAAGCGTCTCGGCGAATTTCCAGGAGACAAGACAGGAGAGTCAGACAGAAAAAAAAGAAACTAAATTAAATGGACAGACACATTGCGGTCGTTCGATATCTTTCTTGCCCAGGGTTGTTTTACTTTTTTAATGTGTAATTCTTCTCTATTACAATGTATTTTCAGAGTTGTATATTAAATCTTGGAAGTTCTTTTATTATATATATAAAGAAATGTACATAATATAAACAAATGTAATTACATAAAAACAAATGAATTCTACCAGCAATTCTAAATAAATTTAAATTTTTATGTACATATTATATTATATATGTTGATGATATGTATTTTACGTAACAGATTTCATTATTTTAGTATACTCGATCGCATCCCTGGAATTCAAAAGAAAAAGAGGATGACATGATAATACATGTTTGCTGATTGCAATATATTATGTACTTACTGCATCAATGCAGTCAGGACGTCGATTTCAATTTGACCGCATCCTGCTTTCTCAAGATATTTTTATTATTGTTGAGAAGAGAGAGTAATTTGTTAAACCGCCTCTGGGATTATTAGGTTAACTCGTCATGTAATCTTGCAATTTATGATATTGCAATATATATGTAACATAAGTAAAAGATGTGCATAGTGTATACATATATAGGTTCACACACATATTGCAATTTTTCTATATACATGTACTTGTTCAAATTGATGTGATTTTTCTTCTGCGAGTGTTGTTTAATTATGAAGGTATAGTTCAGTTTTCTCTACGTAACATCGTAACTAATTAGTAAAACATAATGCTGCGCATAATGAAATAACTACTAAAACTGGTTCAATAAATACAAGTGAAATATTGTAATTTTTACATAATTTATTCTCTTTAAAATAATGAAACAAAACAGCGATTGAATTATATAACATGTCTTCAAGGCATTTACACATTTCATAATATTCATTACTTAACGTTAAGTAAAACGCGAGTAAGTTTTTTTATTTCATTTATTAAAATAAAATAAAATAGTTTGACATATTAAGATAGACATTTACCCCAAAACAATGTTTTGTCGGTGAATTTGAGTAAAGGGGTTTAATCTGTTTGATTGATACAATGTAAATTTCGCACAGAGGAAGCTGTGATCGATCACAAGTTATTATTAATGTGAGTGGGGCAATCATCTATAGGACCCGTTGTCATGCTCTACAACTGCTCTAGCAACGTCCATGACCCAGAATAACGATAAAGATAACTGTGTTCGTTATCAAATAGTAGGACTCCTTTTGTTTTTGGTTGCTAACTTAATTTTTAAAACATACCTATTTAAAATATTGAAAATTATTTTCTTTGATAACTTATAAACTAAAAATTTGTAATTTATATA
>DWQX01007221.1:0-10371 GCA_018245475.1 Pharmacophagus antenor | reverse complement strand
CTTTTTATTCATTTCAGGCGAAAGGGGTAGCAAATGTTGACGTCATAATGTATGAAAAACACTATTTTAATTATTGCCCTTAACCGTTTCTTATGTGGTCTAGCTGTGGAGAAGAAACGACGCCATAATCACATCAGCAGCGTGCTGCCTTTAGGTCTTTGCAAATAAAATCTTATTTAAACTAAATAATCACTGAGGACATCATGAGGATAACCTTTGAACAATATCATTGCTAAAGACAAATGACAAAAATGATGTAGGAACGATAAAGAATAATGAGGCAAGTATTTTTGTTCAGACGGCAAGAACTGTGGGTCAGTAAAGATCGTTATGCGTCCATTGCAGACGGAGAACCTGTTCTTCGTGCTGACGTACATCGGGCGCGACCTGGAGTCGCAGCTGCCGGGCGACCTGGAGCGGCTGCTGACGGCGGTGCGCGACGCGTTCCTCAACACGGCCGCTGCGCCCTCCATCCGGCGCACGCTGCTGCAGCTCATCGAGCTGCACGCGTCGCGCTGGCAGCTGCCCGGCTGCGCCGTGCTCTACTACTACCCCTCCTCGAAGTAGCGACAGGCGCGCGCGCGTCTTTAGGTGACAGCTCACACCAGTCCTACACTGTGCCCTGCTGGGCTGGGCTGCCATTGCAGAGTGCAATGAAATTCTCTAAAATGGAAATTCATTGATTTTGCAATGTTTGCGGAATGTTGACGTCTTTAAATTTGACAAATTCATTATCAGTTAATGATGATGGATGATGTATTTCAATTTGTCATGAAATTTACAGGATATGGTATTACATCAATTGGGTTCGTTTGAAAAGACCATCTCGGTCACTACAATTCTGGCTTAGCACAACAAGGCTTTCTCTACTAATTTGTATATTCACATTTTTAATATTTTGCTTAGATTTCCATCGAAATAAACTTGTCGCGCGCGACCTTTTCATATTTTCATTTAAGAATTTAATTGGCTTGGTGTAATAGCAACAATAAAGCTTCAGTGGGGGATGTTTAGCTTATATTATTTAATAATATTAACTGACGTGAACTTACCACGGGGCAGCCTTAGTTGAACCGTCTAGCCCTACAAGCGAAGGTGCAGCGTAGTTAGGAATTCGTTGCTTTTTACTTTAACGAAGTGTAGCTAGAGGAAGGGAAGTAGTCAGTGCAGTTGACGCGCGTTTAGTTTAATTTAGTATACAAAGGTTACAAGCATTTCTTATAAGAGTGTTTTGAGTACATTTGAGTTTTTTTTTAAATGTTGTGTTGTTGGTAGTGTTGCCAGTTGTCGATGTAACTGTAAGTTCATTTAGCGTGCCTTTAAGTTGTTTGGAGTTGTGCATTTTCATGGGATACTGCCGATTGACGGCGGAGAGGTAAGCGGCAGTCGTGTACAGTATTGTGGCGCTCCAAGCAAACACAATCGGCACTTTTGTATCTGATTGTACATATCAATCTTAAAGCGCTTTGCTGTGTGCCTAGAAAGGTGTCAAGAAAGAGATTAAGCGACTGTTATTACAGTTTGCATATAATAATAAAGCTAACGCTTTGAGGCAGAACTTAGCTTTGGTGTTAATTAAAGTATTTAAAAGTCAGTGTAATTGTACATAAACATATTTTTTTGGTTTAATCTGACAGCATTATATATTGCTAGGAAGCTTTGTCATGGCCTACACTAGGCAAGAGACGTAGATGAAAATGTATTTAATTATACGTAGTGATAAGGTGCATTATTGTAGTTATATGAGCAGGATTTGCCTCGAAAGTATTAAAACTGTACGTGTAAAATATATAGTTGCGGACAAATCGACGATGTACACTACTGTACGTTCTTCGCATAGTACTTGGTGCATTGCTCCCATTGTCGGATCTAGCTTAGTCGTTTGCCATCACGGTAGCGTAGGGTTAACACTTATCCTAAGGCGCCCCACGGCTGGGCAGACTTCATCGTAAAAGCTTAACACGTCGCTTCTTTCATATTTTTTGCATATGACAACACTCGCTTATTTGTCCATTATACTTGATTTTCTTGTACTAAGAATGTTTGAATAAATGTAACTGTCGAATACGTTTTTTTTTATCTATAGGCGTAAGATGTTGTGTACGGACATTTTTTAATGAAAAATAATTACTATTTAAAAAAAAATGTAATGTTTGACTGATGATGCCCTGTGCGGAATTATTGTCTATTGCTTGTGATATTATTTTAAATTTAAGTTCTTCGTTTTCCGATCTTCTCTGTCCTAACCAAAGACTGTATTCGCATGGAGACTCCGTTTAAATTATTAACAAAATAACTTAGATACGTGTTGAAGCCGGACCAAATTGTATTGAGTGTGGCGGGTCAAGGTCGCTCGGCCAGCTAGCGAGCCGCGGGACGCTAGGTGGCGCGCCTGTGACATTGCTCGTCTATGGATACTATAAGTTCATTTATATAGTTTTAGAATGTTGCGTGATCAATGTATTATGCAATAAAAAAGCTAACTATATCAAGCACTAGTTGAAGTACGTGTAAACATGTTAAAAAGACCATAAACTTGTCGTTATTTCACATTGTAGCTATATAAGGTTATGGTATGTTTGTAAAAAAATAAAAAAAGCAAAAAAAATGGTGCTAACACGAATATTGATGTATTGTATTCCTTTAATCGGCTAGGGGCAATAACATGTCCTCGTTAATGCTGTAATTCTGTACGTACGCATAAAGCCAATAATAAATAAATTATTTACGACGTTTGTTTTTATTGTATTCCTAAAACCGCACATGATATCGATTAACGGTATGAGATTATGAAAAATAAAACTCAAGTCGGCAGTGAATTCTTTATATAAACGGTAAATATATTTCGTAATTTCGTTGCAACTGTTTCGCCTTTTTGGATTGCTTTACTTGCTTGTCATTGCTATTGAGATGGTGATATTTGGTATTTCCTTCTGCTTGGTATTATTAGAGCAAGCACGTGGCGTTGAATAAAAAAAATTTTGGGTTCATTGAACCTCTGAAAATAGTTATTAAAAATGTTGCGCCAAATACAAAACATAGTACAACTTACACGTAAGAAAAAAACAGTTTTAAATGTAAAAATTGATTTCGTAATTTATATTTCATAGCTACCTATATATTATGTATTATGTAAAAATCTGTACGTATTAGAAGTGTCTATCATATTCCAATTGTACCACATTGACAAATTTTTAAATTAAAACTATTCAATTTGAATTACCATTGGCTGAACTGGTACAGATGCGTGTGAACTATACGATAGCAGACAAATAATGGCTTCAAAAGCATAAATAAGACATCTTGTAAAAAATTTAAAAAACATTTAAAAATTACTAAAACACTAATTTAATTATTACTTAGATACAGTCTTCGGTTTCCGAACGATATGAATCCGATTGGTTCACGGAGCTGTCATTTGTATCACAGCAAATGGCGCTTTAACAAACTTCACTTGAGTATCGGCATTCGCGGCAGTGTCTTGTCTCGCTTGCGCACTTATCCTACCGTTCGTTTATATTATTATCGAAATCGTACCAAACTGCTTACTCCGTCTAATGTGACCTTAGTTAAATTAACCACCGTGTTTTAGTGATGCTCCGTTATAGAAAATGACCTGATGGAGTACGTGTTTAGTGGTTGTTTAAGTGATCAGTGTAAAATGGGCTTAATTACATCGAGGGAACAGACAATGCTGGACGGACCAGTCGCGTCTACCAAGAGTCACCATGTACGGCAACCATCAACGAGGAATCGTACCAAACCTCCGATGCCGGACAGAGATGAGCTCGAAAATCGTTTCATCAAAGTGCTGGTAAGTGGATCGTTCTTCGCCGGCATTTTTGTTTACAAACATGACAATTTTTGTTTATATTTTTCGCTTACTTTCGAATTATAATATACACTTTTATGCGATTTACATGTATTTATCGTGTGTTTTGTACATGAAGACATGTTTTGTAGATATAATATTCAATGTATAGGCTTTCCAACTACAGTTTTTGAAACAAAGGAAATCTAATTCGAATGTCGTATATTGTGATAATTAAATTAAAAATTACTTAAAAATTTTGAACGAGGTGCAATATTTTCTTTTTTTTTAAGTTTTGCCACTTAACTAAAATATATTTTCCTCTATGACAAAGAACAATTCCCATAGAATTTATTTATAATGAATAGCTATTCAAAGCTTTATGAATTATCCTGTACGAGTCATTTACTTTAAAATTAATATATTTGCAAGTACAATCATATTCTGATTTATTGCTTATAATTATATATCATTTTTTTAAAAACTTTCTGTAAATGGAATATAGCATTTTTATTAATATTAAATTTTTGACTGCCTCTATGGAGAGTGGCTTCCCTGTTTTCCTTATAACGGAGGTCCCGATTTTGAATACCGGGACACAGGAGTGGTGGAGTCTGGATGATGGTAGGGTTTTTAAAAACCCACCTGGGTAACTACCACTCACAATGTCAATCTGCCACCATAACAGCATTCCTGTATTCCAGCAGACATACATCTGAGAGCCTGATGAATTCTGGGTGAATACCCTTCACTGCCTATGGCCTCATAATAACAACAGGTCAAACCAAGGTTAGCCCAACCTGATAAAAAAAAAACAAAATTATGAATATGTCATTGCAGTTGCAAGAATTAATATTTTTTTTGTCATAAGGATGAGATGGTTCTTTACTCAGCTCAGAGCTACTATGTAGTCAAATTTTTGTAATATATAATTACCTTACTTTATTTTACTTTCAACCAATTTATTACATTAAGTATTAAAAAAATATCATACAGTGCTTCTGATGTCACGTATCCATTTCCTATTGTGACACTTTTCAGTGAGTTATCACAGTCCAGACAAACTATTGCATTATTCCCCCATGCAGTTTACATTGATAAGACAAACCAAATGTTTCATTTCCTGTTTGTTATCTATTTATAATGACTGGCAGACAGTGCGAGCTGATTCTTAGTCAGAAAATATTACAGAAACCATTTTTTATTACTTTTTTAATTTATAACATTATAAATTAAAATGATTATTATGTAGTTTTAAATGATCGATATAACAACTTGCAGTGGTAACTTGGAATAGATAATAATTTATTTTCTTGAAGAACTTATTGCTAAGATTCGCACACATTTTATCACTCATTTCTTGATCTTTATCATTATAGAGGTAAGTTAATTGCCTTGACATTTTTAAAGTGTGTAATACACAATCGTTTAAAAACATAAATTTAATATAAAAATTATCAGCAGTATAATATAATTTATGTTTAAACATGATTCTAAATGTGTTTTGAATAATTTTATGATCAGTCATGTATTATTTACATAAGTCATAACAACAGAATATTAATTATTCCAAAACAACAATTACTCTGTACTACTACACTGGTGGAGTTTATAAATATTTACCATGACTCATTAATCAATTGCATGATAAATGTATAGTGAAGTTGTTTGCTTGCCAGCTACATAGTAATGGTTTAATGTTGCAAGTGATAACATTGTACCCAAGCTATTTTTAAAATGGTCCATTGTTCACTTTTTTTTCGTTCATATGAACTTTTAAAGTATTATTGAAAGTATCAATACATCCCTAACATTATGAATTACTTAACTGACTTAAAAATGACGAGAGTAATACAGATATACATTAAAATGGGGATAAAGGCATATTTAGTTGCCTAAGGCTGTTGGTAGTTGTCATACATATTGGTAAAATTAAATTGAAATTTATTGCTTTATATTTAGAAGACGATTTTGTTCACTGGAAACAATATATTTTTAGTTAATAATTGTAGTTTTGTATTTTGATTTAGAGGTAAGTATTCATGTGCACCAAGCGCGTATATTCTTTTATGTGGCGTTGCTAATCACGTACTGCGATAATCTACTAAACCTATTCAGTAGTTTCACTGATGAAAAACCATGAGGCTTCGTCTTTAAGTATCCTTCTAAAACCCATCGAAATCCATTCTATGACTTCATCGCGTTAAAAAATTCCCAATCCAAATGTGACATCAGTGCATATATGGGCGCTCGCTTATCTCTATAAAATTCGAATGATAGGAGGCTTTTTCCAGCTCGCCTGGATAGTAACAACTCTCGATGTCAATCTCCTGCCCTGATATCATTCCTGTGTTCTGACCTTCACACACGTGAAAGGTGAAATACTCTGGGCTAGCACGCTTCACCATCTACGATATCATTGTCAATTAACTAAACTTGAAGTTGAGGTCGTGTCCATAGCCAAAAAAAAAATAGAGTAATTATGCATCAAAGTAAACATTGTTTGGCGTGAAATATGTATTGTAAAAAAATTATATGTTTCACGCTTTGGCTAACAGGTAAATTTCCGGAATATGTCATTACGAACCATCTATTACACGAATGATTCAGACGCCAGAATTAATTATTCAAGTCATTTAATGGATGCACAACGTTTGCGCAAACCTTTATTATCGTTGGAACGCATCTAGCTCGCGAGTTACCACATTCGCTTATTTGAATATAAATGTCCGAGTAATATGTGGCGTTAAGGTTAGCTAGCAAGTATTTTAACTTTTCTTTTAACGCTTACGGGCTAACGTTTGGTTTCGATTTCACCTAATGTTAAGTGACAATGTCGTAGCTCGTGGAGCCTGTTCGCCAACAATACATCTGGCTCTTACATGTATGACTGCCGGAACACAGCAATGCTGTTATGCTGGTGGATTGTCATTAAAGGTGGTGGCTTGCCAGGAGGATTCGAAAAATCCTAGCACCGTCCACCCATACTCTACTACTCCCGTGGCTCGACAATCGAATCCGGGACCTCAGCATCATTAATCAAGCGAGTAAACCACTGCGCCACTAAGGCATTCGATAACTATATTACTTAGATAACTAATTAGGTTTAATTATTGTCGGTATATTATTTCTTTTAAATTTTTAAAGCATGACTGTTTGAATATAGAATTAACTATACGGGTATAGATTAATATACGTTTTCATTTGACAGATATAAAAAACGCAGGTGATTCTTGCAAACGACATGAATAAGGTTTAAAATGATTTGGCGTAGAGATAGCACAAACTTTCAAGCCGTGCTTTATTAACGCGGAATCTAAAACAAATTAAATGAAAAAATTATGAACTTTTTTTTTAAACTCGACCTAATGATTAAATTTATTGAATCGGTTTACACAACGTTTCTGATGTTTATTTATTTGTACCACATTTAGGTATTTCCAATTGAAATGATAAGTTACATAAATGGTTTGTGTTTTTTTTCCGAACGCGACACCGTGCAAAGCGACGGCCACACGGCACGATAATTTTGCGGTGGCCTAAAGCGGTATGCGCAATGCGACAAAAACCAACCGCAGGCCGATTCAAATGAAGCGAGACTGGTTTGATATGACACGGTGTACTGTTTTTTTTTCTTTCCTCACGTACTCTCAAGTCCCGCGATAAGATTCACTTAAAAGCTGCCCGCGAATTATGCGCGAGGACCCGAATCCGTTTGGTCTGGTCGAGTTTTTAAATTGCATACATTACGCGCCCGCAGGTGTTTCGGTCACGCTCGCACGAAGGCGCTGCGACTTTCTAGATCGGAGATTAAAATAACTTTACACCCTCGAAATGATATTAAAATTAGGGAAGTGCAGCGTAGGCTCAGAGTCGCTTAAAAACCATTTGGAAAAGGTTCTCATACAGCTTGTGACTTTATTTCAAAAACATCTTCATATTGAGAAGTATTTCTTAGCTGTACATAAAATATTTAATAGTACCGTTTCATAAGTTTCGCAAAGCTCTCTTTTAATTTCTGTCGCAGTTGCTTAAATTACTTTAAATAGATCTTTGATTATTGTCGATTCGTTACCATAATATTTCGAGGAATAATAATTCGTATGTATTATTATCTTCTTGAAAGACTACACTTTCAGTCCGTAGCAATTACGCGATTGCCTAAATTCGACGACGGGCCTGGCGTGAGCCAGTTAAAAACAGGAAAACTGTCATCTCGGCAAGGTCGCCTCGGGTTTAATAAGTAAATTACCGCTTCTGGCTCGTCCATGCGTCACTGACCACTGCTGACCACTGACCCATTGTCTCACAATAGGGTCATTACAGGGCCTTGACTCGAATAAGTATTATTCGTGAGTAATGTCTTTTTTTCCCACTGTTGTTATTAATATTTATTGTAACGTTACACACACATAATTGGTATTTGTTATTCATCTTTAATTGTCGAAAGTTATTATACAAAAACGAACTATACAAAACGTTAATGAATGTAAATATGTTTACATGAATTCGTCAAACGAAGAACCAACCAAACGGGTTCCTGCAGAATATAAGCGCTTTCCATCCCTCTGGGATCATCGGCAACACGCTGAGCAGCTTACCCATTCGACTCAGCGTTGCAACACAATAATAATATTATTATTAGGTTTCATTGTTAGTTACATTAATTTTTCTCCGTGATATATTTTATATTATTTTCTTGCTGTGTTTATTGAATTATGCTTGCTGAGTTGAATAAAAATCTATTATTATTATTATATCTTGATCGACATAAATACTTCTTGATAGGTTGTGGAGTGTGGGCAGCTTAGTCTTTGCCGGATCGTAACAAGATAGTTTTGATTATATTACCCATAAGGTGCTCCAATCGAGAGACGAGAAGTGCAAGAAGTATGTTAATAAAATTACTGAACAAAAATAGTCCAGTCAAGTGGTTTACCTTCTGTATTGCCCCACCTACTCCTTTTGGAGTGCAAGCCACCAACCTTGCACACGCGCTATTATAAGTATAATTTTTTACAGAATTCGACTTATTGCTGTGGGAATAACGTTGCATTTTAAATAACAAAAACTTATGAAAATTAACATATACGTAACTGTTAACAAATAAAATGACTATGGATAGTAAACCACAGGAATAGATATTGGAAAGTATTCTTGTGTATAAAGTGAAAATTATAAGTCACAGGCGACGTTTTAAAAAATTATTCATTGTCTTCTGTCTTCAAAAAATCAACCTTAATAGCGGGAAAATAGGCAACGGACATTTTGAACCCGTTAATTTCAGTAGAGAGATACAATGTTAATGTATTTATTTATTTGAAACAGTATAATGTCTACGTTATGATAATTACAGTATGTCGAATAATTTGTAACGCGAAAAATTGAATTTTCTATCTTGTAGCCTTAACAACCTTATTGTTATGTAAAGTTTATCGTATCTTTGTAAATATTTAATATAAAAGTAAATTATAGTAATAGTGCTATGAAAATTATGATTTTTAAATGTACATAAAAAAAGGTATGACAACAGTGAGACGACTTACTGTTAATTATGAAAATGGAGGCAGTATATCATAAAGTTACAGACCCACTTCAGGTCAAACTTTCAATTTATCCAGTTTATGTTTACCAAAGAATCCGCTTGATGGATAGCTTGCGTAATTCGTATTTAGGGATAATAGAATCGTTATGTAGGCGCCGAGTGTCAGATACGACGGGGCAGCCTTCTCGGCATCGCGCCCGCAATCGGGCCTCTTTAATTTCCTGTAATATTGCGCCACGCGTTGCTCCACAGGTTTTATATTAATCTCGGGACTAGTACGACACTATTAGGGTGACCACACCCTTAATTCTTAAGCGTACACTAGGTGTTTATCAACTGTCATGTCGATAACGAGTTATTGTATGGTTGTTTGCCATTTAGATCCGAATGTATATAAAACCATGTAAATACGTAATTGGATTTAGTGTGCAAGGTATTCAGATGTCAAAAAAGCGACGTCAGCTTTCGACTCGCCCTGGCTTTGGCTCTCAAAAATAAACTATACGACAGGACTGTCCGCGAGTTGTTCCAGTGTGGACACTGTACGTAGCTGCAAAGCGGTCTCGGCTACATTCCTCGACACCTATGCGACTCGAATGCGGCGCGTCGGATCGATCGCAGAACACGCAGGGCTGTCCATCGCTGAAAAAAAAAAACATTTTTTTTTTATTTTCATTCCAGAAAGGTTCCGATGTTTGAACTCGTATCTGTGTGTATATGTCTACTTTAACTGCCTTACGGCTAGATCGATTGCTGGACAGTTCTGTGCTTAAGTTTCTTTTTATCGACGATAGATTAAAAATAGACCTCAATTGAAACACGGTGGTAAATGACAGCGACGCCGTAAATGATGGAGCTTGTTCGCCTAGTATACTAACTCTGGCTTTTGTTTGTCTCACTGCTGCAACACAGCAACGCTGTTATGGCGGCAGATTGCCATTGAAGGTGGTACCTAGCCAGGCTGGTCTGAAGAAACAACTACCATCCATACTTGTATGTGGAATTGGAATAGAAC
>DWQX01007220.1:0-10372 GCA_018245475.1 Pharmacophagus antenor | reverse complement strand
ACCTAGTCTACACTACTCGTGTTATGTCTGAATGGTGGTAGGGTTTTTCCAGGAGCGGTAAAGAATTGAGCTTAAGAGGAATTCAAATATAAAATGCGTTTATGAGAAGGTTGTTTACATTTCACCGGACGCATAAAAAAGTAAAATTAAACTTTTTCTAATTATGCTAAAATAATAAAAAAAAAACATTCTTACCGAATAACAAATGTTAAACGATTTGTTAATTGTAAGCGCTTTAAGCGTATTGACTTCATGGAAATTTCTTAACGATAAACAAAATAAAATTTGTGAAAGTAATAAAAAAATTATAAAATGTAAACTAATTTTAATAACCATTTCAATGTTAAAAGAATAAGCTTGCTTTAGTTCTTCGGAGTTAAAACGGGTGAAATTGACAATTTAAATGTTTCACTCTTCGTCTGAATAAAACCTTTTTCGTAGCGTTTCTACAGATAATAAAATGCATAATTGTGAGGTGGATGGGTAGTGGGAGTATGCACGTGATGGGGGCGGTTTCTCCGGGTAGTCGGCCGGTGCATCGGTCGGTAAAGGGGTCACGATCGATCCGCGGTGCCGGGTGCAGTGGCGCCGGCGTTACTACGATAGACGCGTCTGAACTCCTACGCCTACATTTTCCGCTAGTCTTATGTCTACGTACCCCTTTTTAGAGTTACCTATTTAAATTCAAAACGAGTATTCTTTTGTATTCTCATTCACTCACAGATACACATTTTTTATTTATTTTGAATAAGAGCAAAGCAGCTGGTCTTTTAAAAAATGCCAGTACCATATATAAAAATTATATTATATAGTAGATAATTTTGTCATATTACTGGCTCAAAATGGAATATAACATTTTCGCTCATATTTTTTTTGATTATTATAAATATGCACCATTCATATAAATAGACAAAGTAACTTTTTCTAAATAATTATTTTATAGGGACTTTACTATTGACTCTATTTGTTAATCTATTAGATTTTTATAACAAGCCAGCTAGGCAACAAGGCAGTAAAAATATTTTTTTATGTCAATGAGAATAAATTACTTAAATTATACTCAAAATACGTATTAAAAACAAAAGCCATTTTAAGTTTGCTACACTCTACAGCACTGTTAAGTATTAATTTTTAATGTATTAATAAAGTTCATGTTCGCAATCAATCTTGTTATAAGATGGAAAGCTAACTAATTACCCAATAAGTCGATAAACGACAATTTAGTTTTTTATTTTAATCTCGTTGATGGGGTATGTTTCAATTCCCATGTGATATAATTTTTATCTCACCGTTATTTGCAAACTCGATACAATTTTTGACATTTAATTAATCATCATAGTCTTTTAATAGGCTACTTTGTAAATGTCACAGTCCAAGTATCGTATTTTTCGGACTGGAAGAGGTGTCTTTTTACATATAAAATGGAGTTGAATTTCGGGTGTATGTTAGGAAGAATAACATAAAAATATAGATAGAAAAATACGGTAATGTTGGTAAAAACGACTGTATATTGAAACTTCAATGTGGACATGTGGAAAAATTCACTTGCCCCCTCTCATCCACTCGCCTCCTCACCCTAGTTTCTATCTCTGGTTAATATACTTATACAATAGAAATATTACACGGCAATGCGTACTGAGGTCGTTGAATATTGAATCTTCTCGGTTAGTATTGTATTCGACTTTATTTCTCTTGGAATCTTGAATAAATTCAATGAATTTTTTCCTATATACTGGATGTTCCAGAAGTCCTTTCAATTAAAAAAACTTATATAAAAAAACTATGTACAATATGAAATTTTTATTTATGGTTTAGTAATTAACATTAAAAATCACTTCATCTAAATGTGCTTAAATTTCGTTCTTAGCACTCCTGTAAATGACGTCTAAAATTTTTTATCACTGCACGGCAAATACGCTCTGAAATGCATGACTTTTCATATGATATTTTTTTTACTTCAGTTGACCGCGGATTTGTTTCGTAGACATTAGACTTAAGGTAACACCATAAGAAAAAGTCTATTGGACTCAAATCCGAGTTACGTGGTGGGCAGCGAATGTCTCCTCTTCGAGATATCACTTTGTTAGGGAAAAGTTAACGGACGACGAGCATAGCAGTGTTAGAGTTATGGGCAGTTGCGCCATCTTATTGAAACTTGGAAAATTCTGTAACTCTGGTGTAAAAAAATCCTCGACCATTGCCACATACCGCTCCGAAGTAACTGTAACCGCACGACCATGTTCGTTCACAAAAAAGTCTGGGCCTATGATGCCATGCGCTGACATAGCCGCCCAAATTGTTACTTTAGGGCTATGTAAGGGCCTTTGATGTTTGCGACGTGGGTTTACGCTACTCCAGTAGCGACTATTTTGCCTATTGACAAGGCCGTTGATGTGAAAGTGGGCCTCATCAGAAAATAATACGTTGTTAAACGAAGTAAAGCGGTTCATTCCCGAAATTAAGTCTATTGGTAGGATCAGTATCTTTTAATTCCTGTACTAACTGAATTTTGTATGGATGAAATTTCTTATCATTCTTTAAAATGCGCTGTAACGTCGATCTGGGTATATTTAATGCATTAGAACGCTTACGAATGGATTGAGTAGGATTTTCACAGACAGACTCTTGCACTACGTAGATGTTTTCTTCCGTCCGTGATGTTCTTGCTCGGTCCGATCTCTGTTTATCAAACGTAGAGCCACTCTCCTCGAACTTTTGGACCCAATTCTTATCGACTAGGACAGTCATTAAACGTGTATAAATTACGATACTCTCTAAGTTTACCGAATTATTGTTGCGGTAGAAGTCACGCACACAACATTCACGATCCCCTCCGGTGAAACGCTCCATGGCGACTGAATTCCGAAAGAACGCTGGTGCTGCTCCCGCACTCCGCGCACCATTCCTGCGCACCATTTGAATTTTACTCGAAATTTAAATTTCAAAGGACTTATAGGACACCTTGTATTATGGTCGCTGTCAATATCGTATATACAAACTCTTTTTATTTATTTTTTAATCACTTAAGGCTACGAAACGTTGAATTTGGGTTAAGTGACAAGCTCAGCCTTTGATAATACTGCAATACTGATTTTATATTTATTTCAACGCAAAAATGATAAATACATTTATTTGTATACGTATTTCTTGGTGCTATTAATCATTGCCTATCTGTTATGGCACTGCACAGTTCACACCGATTAAATAAGTATTGAACACCATTTGAGTTTCAAATTATAAATACAATAAAATATATTTCTATTTGTATGGTACCTTACTTTATAATTTGTCCTATCTACATTTATTTTTAACATAAGTTCGATGCATCACATTGTGTGCGACGCATAAACAAAAAAAACATGTCTTGATAGTCCTGTAATTATCAACCAAAACACTGGAACAAAAAATTAATTATCACAATAAATGACCAAGGTGTTATATTTTCTTAACATGTTATTACCATACATATTGTTAAATTATTGCAACAAAACTTCTTTAAGCGTTTAATTTACCTGATTGAGGTAAATCACTTTTTTCTCATTGTACTGCATACCTTCTATACGAACTAGGTTTAGCCTGTTTATAGAAGAAAAAAAATTAGGCACAATTTAGGATTTCATTTAAAGCTTATTACAAAATTGCGCCAAATGGTTTGCCTGAAATAGGGAAATAAAATATTCTAGCATAGAGTTGTCCACGATATATATATTTTTTTAAAGCTTTCAATGTGCTGAAATTTTTATCTTATTATTGGGTTATTACTATGTCTGCAATTCTTAATGTACATTGATACTGTGCGACACGCTATTCCGTTGGCACAGAGAGGTCGTTAAAATGTTGCTAAAGAGGTCCACGACTGAAAGGAGCGAGCTCGAACATCTATGATAATGGTTCCGACTTTACACAGACTTTTTGTTCGTTTAATATTCCACAAGATAGCATTGCGAGCTTTTATAAATTTAATATTAATCTTAACGTATAAGTAATATTTAAATAAGGTAATAAATTCTACTATGCATAACATTCGTATTCGATCTAAATTGAAGCTTAAACTCGTGCATAATATTTAATTTATGCACTTTATTGGAAACAAGATTAGATTCGTCTCATAAATGGTTAGTTTATACACAATGTTATTTTCAGATAAGTAGAAAAAATGTGTTAAAATTAAAACTAAATAATGTCTGCTTTTACCTTAAAAATAAATAATATTTGTATGAAAAAGTAGATGTTATTTTATTTTGTATAAAAGATAGTAAATAAGAAAAATTACCAAGTGCAAGTCTAACTCGTACTATGTAGGGTTCTGGGTCAAAGTACGAAATAAAAATGAGCGTCATATTGGTAATGTTTTTATCCCAAGAAGTATTAAAAATGTGTGCCTTATGTATTAGGGCATACTGTTTATAATACACTAATGAAATCACTCTTGGAATATTTAATCCATCATAGAGCACAGAATAAATTAATAAAATCAATTTTTAATTTTAAACATGTAAATTCTTTCTATATTTAAAATGTGTACTACCCCTACTATTACAAGAAAGAGAATATATTTTTTAACACTTGATTTATGTTAATATTTTTAAAATTAATAGACTTAAAATCATTGCTAGATTTTATAATTTATAGACGTCAAGCAACGACTGTTGATTTCAAAACATTAAAAAATGTTTTTATATTTTTTCATTGTTAAAAACGCTATAAAAAATTTTTTTTTTCCGGATTTTTTTTATTTCTATTGTTTGTTCCTGTAGCTGCAACAGAAATACTTAATCTTTGATGATGATTTAGAAGCCGTTAACAGACGGACGGAGGAGTCTCAGTAATAGGGTTCTTATTATCACCCTTTGGGTACAGAACCCTAAAAAAGGAAAAACAATGTGTTCCGACATAAAAAATTACTCTTAAAGCAATGATATTCATTTTTTAAACCCTACAACATACAATCATGCTACTGGTCTTGTAGAGAGTAGACTATTAAACTATATAACGGATTAGTATTTTATTGTGAAACTAGATTTATAAGTATTAATTTTTGTAACTCGAAAATATTTGTTTCTCTATTGTGTAAATGTACATTTTAAAAATTCATCGAACAATTCTAGTAAATAAAGTTTAGCTGAACCACTTTTCACCGTGTGATTCACGACTAGTGAAGCGCTGCTTGTCAAGATGAACACCAACTCAGTGTTCAGAAATGCTCTTAACTTTTGCCGTACGTTGGCCCTGTTATTACATGAAGTGGCCGATGTATCGATCAGACAGACGGTTATGTAACCCCACTGTAGGACGTAACGCGCCGCCCGCACCAAGTCTGTATTTCAGTATTACCAATCGTAACCTAGTTTGAACGAAATCACTTCAACCAAGCGATATTTCTTTGTCTTAAATTTACAGCGCCATTATGCGCCGGTACGTTTTAGACTTGAATTTTAGGGCGCATTGATGTCTATTTCAAAGAATGGATGTGTACTTAGAAATTTTCTTGTCAATTTGCGAAATTCAAGTTGAAAGAGGCACGTTTTTACATTGCTAATTTTATATTGGAAGACTTTCAGTCTACATTTTACCATGAAGCGTCGAAAGAAGATATGACGCGCAGTCTTATCAATTTACAACGTAACAAATTGAATGAATTCAAAATGTCTTGTTAAGTTTTACTTGTTAGATTATTCTATAAGCAACATTATTCTTGCAAATTTTATTTAATTTTATAGTTATTAATCCTTTGGATTCGAACTGAGAAACTTACCGCGTTGTTTTGACAGACCATATATTACCATTTTCATTTACAGGAACAATTTACATTTGTTTTATTTCTTTATTAACGTGTTTCTCTCCCGAGATAATATGTATTTATTTTAATATAAGGAAAACGATTCATAAATAGCGGAGGTGTTAGTTAACTCCTAGAACAAAAGTTCGCAGTGCATAGACTTATAACGAACACCTAACGTGTTGAGTTTATAATTTGATAGCAAGTTGTTGACTCTGTCAAGCTGATGGTTCGATTAATTATTATAAGAGCTTTCCCCATTATAGCTAATGTGTGCTCTATTCTTGGCCCAATAATTTCTCATTTTGCCGCTAAAACATAACACGAGTAACGTAATTGTGTTTACCTTGGTACGTCGCTGCGACAGCCTCATAAATGTTCGATGTAATGTTACGTACCGACCAGGTCTCGGTTTCATGCCAGGTTTTAGTTTCCTTGTGTGCTTATTTAAATAGATATACCATTATATTATTACCTCGGTTAAAAAAATCATAGTTTAAAACATCAAACTATATATTTTGGAACAAGATACTTTTATTGCTATACGCTTTTTCATACCGTGATTAGGGCTGTGTAATAGGACGGCATAGTAAAATTATTTTTCCGAATAATATAAAAATGAAAATATGTTGCAATATTAAGCTTGTAGCCAAAAAACAAAAAAAGTAAAAAACAATAGGATGAGTTTAATATCTTATGTAAGCTATGAGAAACATATTTTTGAACTCCATAGAACTGAAATCTCGAGTAAGCCCTTGTTTTAATAAAAGGAAATACAGCATCGTCTCTTTAGGGCCAGGTTAACCAATATATTTATTCGTTTCAGTGTATTTTTTTGATCTTTGACGGAATATTAAATTTGAACCAAGCGTATTATATGAAAGTTTTCTTATTTTAGTAAATAGTAAGTATATTATTTTTTATATTTCCTACTCCTGGATAAATAATTGAGTGTGGTGCACTTGTTGTATTGTTCCCAGCCAGTCACATATTTCGGCTGAACAAACGGCGACACATGTAATAGATAATTTGGCTGGCCGCTGATAACAAACCTTAACTATTCTTTTCCTCTGACTCACTGTCGTACCAGATGAACCCGATAGAGAGGTACAAAGGCCAAAATAAAATCCAGCTTTAACTGCAGTGTGCTCGCGAATCAAATAACGACTTTTTTAATGCTTCTAATTAATTATTTTTAACTTCGACCTAGTCTATAGTCTATTAATATGATATTTTAAGTTATTAAAAGAAAATAAAACGTTTCTGTAACAATCGAAGATCTAAGAATATTATCTATATTGTAGTGTTCTGATGCTCTTGAAATAGCAGTGTTGATAAATTAACATATTTATTTTTAATCTACACGTCCTTCAAACACGCTAGTATTACAAATTATCATTTATACATAAATAAAATATTATGTAAACAGAAATAAGAATTTCTCAAATTATTTAAATGATTTCTATGACGTTTAAAATATTACGTTTCAATTTTATTTTACGTATGACAAATTTTATCTAAAGCAATAACAAAAATTTCGTTTTAAATGTTTAAACTCTGACTTTATAAATGCTATTATCCATTTCAGTGGCATGCATTAAGAAAAACTACAACTCAGAGCGCAGCTGTATGAGTCTTATTGGATTTGTTGCATTTATTTCAGCCCCGTTTGCTTCTAACCGGCAGTTCTGGGGTCGTAGTTACGCTCCATCGTTACCAGCAAACTTATTTTACATAAGTTTGAATTTGTAAATGCATGAAATAAAATGCAGTTGGCGTACGTAAGGTAACTTTGTGGAGTAGTTTACATCTGTTACGTTTTCTTTCTGTATGCAACAGTTGTGATAAGTGTCCCCTGTAATAGAGAACAAATGTGTTTTGAATTCTCAAATTTATTTAACCAACGTTCTTTTCCGGATCAGCACAATTGAAAAGTTGTAAGCAAACGAAAGTAGCGTATGATAAAATGAGAACTACAAATGAGTATCAAGCCCATATAACATGACTAATATTTTAATGTAGAAGCGGAGAGAACGTAGGTCGTCTGATTGTGTTACGCATGTTTAAAAATGATATGACGATATTTGTAATGTTTACACAGCACGACATTGATCTCGTCGCTTCGAGAAAAATTCTTAAAATGCGAAAAAACAAAATGTGGCTAATATATATATTTTTTTATTAGAAGTAATATTTCTCTATTAATTGAAATATTTCAACTTTTAATATTTACCTAATATATGAAAGGTAATTATCGGATGTTGAGATGTTCTAAACCCTTTTTTCATTGGTTTCACATGTTACGATTTTAATTTTCGGCCCTGTAAGTTAGTTTGTGCTTGGTTAGACTTAACTTCAACCAGACCATTCTTCAGGTACAGCATGAGCGAGTGATGTCAGTAAGTATTCGCAAATTTCATTCATGCGACATGCCCACGCGCAATTTACTGAGCAATCTCATGTTACAGTCTAATCAGGAAAGGACGTTGTCGAAAGCATTAGGGTACTCAGTCCCATGAGAACAAAGTAAATTTAATGCTTTGTCGGAAATGCTTACTTTTTTACTTGGTTATTGTACTCAAGGTTGTATTATTAAGGAAATACAAATAAATATCTTATTATACCATATGTCTCTAAATTGAATTAACAGTTGGAGTTTTTTAGAATTAAGTTTTTATGACATTTATTTCTACAAACAAACACAATACATATTAAAAAATATTTTATTTGCTGTGTTTTTGATGTTATAGAGAAGATCTGGGGCAATATTTTTTAAATAGAATATTGTCAAATTTAATTGAATTATTCTTCAAAAACATTTCAAGTTTAACGTTTTTTTATTCAAAACTATACTTATTAACGATACTAAAATATAAAGCAAAAATTGCTTGTTGTGGGAGTAGTTATTTAAGAAAAATAAAAATGTTTTATTAAAGGAGGCATAAATTTATAAGTAAATAAAAATGACAAACTAAAACTTATATAACAATCAGATTATAAGGCGCCCGTGGTGAAATGAAAATAGTTATATTTCATGTATATGTACCATATATGTAAAGACTAATATACGTATGTTATTCAGGCATAAGATTTATTGCAACCGCACTTTATTTCTATTCTTATAAATTTGAGCTTGGTCAATGAACTATTGGAGATGAGCGTCGGGAACGGAAGTCTGTTCACTGGACCCACCGGTCCGCACCGCCCCGGTCAGATTGCGCCGGTACTTGGTGGATGGTAAACGATAAAGGCCCAGCTACATTATCAAGTAAAGTCTTATGACCCCTCGTGGTGATGTTTTCATATTCCCACTGAATTAACCTTAGTATATATTTCAAATGGGGTTCTTTAATATTACTGTGCTAACATAGAAATGTATAGAATGAATAGAGCAGAATTCTATATGAAAAGTTGTCTTTATTTTCTATTACCTTTTTTCACTTATCATCGACGATAATTAGTGATAATTGTAATATAAAGGTTTAACGATATAAATTCTATCCTTCGTATTATCGTACTTAATACGAAATTAGTTTTTTTAAATTGAATGTGACTACATACATGGTGTGCTCCTAAATAAAAAAAAGAATCGTTATAATTTTTTTCACTTTCTAAAAAATTACAAGACATACATAAAGAGAAACAAAAAAATGTTGAATTAAATATTTTCTCTTTGTCGTCTGTTAAAAAGAGATAAAGGTGGGATAAACTTTGTGTTAAAACGTCATTATTAATATTTACTTACGATACAAAAAATGTAATACTTTAACAAGCAACACTTAGGAGATGTTCAAGAGGTAAAGAGATTGTTGAAGCGTTTGGATCCATTCCAAATACTATAAGGAAACCTAGTTTCTTATCTTAACTCTTCTGTACTAGTAAAGTGTGATTGACTTAAAGAAGCAGTTAGTGTTGTTTGTATAAAACGCAAGATTTAAATCTTGATCTGAATTATATTCGCTTATTTTCCATTTAAGAGATTTGGTCCGAATTGTTCTCACTCCTAGCTCTTGTTACTCTTTTATATGAAAATCGTGTCTTCGTATACATATACATGGAATTAAATATTGTTCCAGTTTCTCTAAAAAAATCGCACTACATATGGAAAGTTGCCGATTTCATGATTTTTAGGGTGAGTGAAGAACAGGAATTATTGCATTATTAAGAGCGATATTGTTATATCTTGTTGTTTTCTCATTAAGTAAACAAAGACAGAAGAGTTATATTATAAATAATAAGAAAATATATTGTTCTGATCTCATAGTAAGTTTAGTGCATGCTGTAAAAAGTCTATTAACAATGTTTTTAAAAAAAAATTGCATTGCATTACGTGTACCTTAGTTATTGTCTACAAGGCTAAGAGGTAAATGGTAACATTAAAACGATTTATTTACTGTTTGTCGCCGGAGCATTGTGATGCTAGAATATTAGGCACAGCAATAATTGGTCACTGAGTTTTCACTTAATAGTGCCGTTAATTTGAATCGAAAACAAAGATAACAGTATGTTTCGTTAGCATCTACACTGCCGGCCAAAAGTTTGAGACCACCTTGAAAAAATTACAATATTGAATAAAACTCCAAAAGTTAGTGC
>DWQX01007219.1:0-10374 GCA_018245475.1 Pharmacophagus antenor | reverse complement strand
GCTGGGCCCGTGGTGTTTTCGCGCGGGGGTTCGTGGGGGGGGGGGGGGGGATAGAGGGCAGCCCCTTCCTACACTAGATATCTTAAAGAATATGTCACCTAATTAAGGCTTTTTTAAAATATCCACAAAAGTTCAGGTTTTTTATTCCTTAATATTTTAAAACATTCACATTTTTTCAGTCTGGTTTGGCTTCTCAAGTGCAGGATCATTCCAGAGCTTCAGATACACACTCTTTGAGATCTCTACCCGTTAATATTAATAAGAAGAAAAAAGGTGGGTTATCTTTTGACTTAAGTTTTGAGGCTTGGACACTTTGATCATGATGTAATCGCTTGCGGTTATTAAAAAAAAAATCCGTTACGCTAGGAGTGACTTCACAGCGTAAGGGTTAAAATATGCGTTTAATAGATCAATATTTAAGGGATCGTTCATTAAATACTTCACTGTTATACAAAATGTGACGCCTGCTGGTTACCACATTTTTGCAATTTTTTATTCCTTTATTGTTGCACTTTAATAAATTAGTAAACATTTATTGGAGTCATTAAAGTTATATTATCCCTAATAACAAATATATAAATATTTGCAAATATGTTTATTATTATGGTAGGTAGTATATATGCCTATCATTAACATTTTTTGCATGACGTATTTTATCATACCGTGATTAAGGTATTCCACGTTAAATATGATTGAAGACATCCTCGTGGTTAATCGTTAGTGGAAGATTATTTATGTAATGTGCACAGAAGGTCGCGGGCTGCACATGTCGGACGAGGAGGGCGAGTTGTTTGACAACCGGTTCCTGTGCGAGCTGCGCAGCCCAGCGCACGCCCCGCCCCCCCGCGAACCGGCGCGGGCCCCGCCCTCCCGCGACGGCGTGCCGCGCCTCTCAGAGCTCCGCTGGCGCAATTCTCTATGCCCGCCGCACCTCAAGAGCTCCTACCCCGCCGAGACGCAGTTCGCGCCTGCATTCAACGAGGACGACATCAAGGTGAACCATAACTTATTGACCTACAATGTATGGTGAGGCGCTTTGCCCCTTGAGCCAGACGAAATTATAAAATGGAAATTGTAACTGTTTCAGTCTGGTCCCACAAACGCCTCTGTTGGCTCACGCCAACAAAGGAAGGAGGTGGGGATCACCGCGTACAAGAAGCCCGGTCCACCCACGCCGAGCAAGCAGGCCGGCAGGCTCTCCGCCACGGTACATTTATATTCATAATTTTCTTTAGGGGATTATGTTTTTTAACAAAGTTCTTAAAATAGGTCTTATAATCGCGTGCACGTGGGGCAAGCACAATCATAAATAGTCATCAGCATCTTGACTCATTAATATATAACTACTTTTACCTTTTTAATCTTTGTAACCGTGTCAAGATTTTGTCACAATTACAATTTATTATTTGAAGTATATATCATATATCATTGCTTAGCCCATTAGAGACCGGTTAAGTATATATCGGGTATACAGAGCATTTTGGCTCGTATGTTGGCACGGCTACTGGTGACATAATATCTATAGACAACTGTCGACCAGACTTGATATTTTTTTGATTATGTAGATTAACGCTTGATTCCAATCAATGGCTTCCGGAGTACTCAATGATGTTAAATGGCACTGGAATAAAAGTAGCGTAATGTTTATTTTTTATCTTGAAGACCAAACCAATTATGTATTAAAGTTATGTAGTGTAATATATATTTTAGATAAACGAGTGCAATGTGTAAATTTTCTAATAGTATTTAACAATTTACTTATATGTCGGGACGGAAACTCTGATGCAGGCAAATTATTAATCCTTCGCAATTCGTATTATGAAACTTATGACTATATAATTATAAATAGGTTGTAAATATTACTTACATATTGTAGGACGCCTTTACACTAGGTAGATCACCTATGCGGGGTGGCTTATAGTAGTGTGGTTGAAGATTGGATTCAGTTACGTGCACTTGGAAGGGTCTATGTCCAACAGTAGACTAATATTGACTGATAATTATGATGACGGTGATGATCATGATCATGCATTATATACGACGTTCGCCCTCATGACGTAATGACTGGTGCCCAGGACTCCGAGCTGCGCGAGTCCCTCCGTGTGGAGACCGAGCCGCTAGTGGCGCGCAAGGCGAGCACTCCCTCCCGACTGCGCTCTCTGTTCAGCTCCTCCAGGAACGAAACTGTCGAGGTAAGTACTACTGATCCTGTCACTACTTACTATATAGCACATATATCGGTTTACCAGCTTCTGTTACAAAGCAACTAATTGCTAGTTTTGTTACGTGGATGTCCCTGCTTTGTCATTCACATAAGTGAAGTTGGAATGATTGTCGGGGGGTTAACAGCATTGATATTGAGCATACATGTCATGTGTATGACTACAACGGTCAGAGTATTCAAGTCATCACGGTTGTTTCTCTTTCGGCCTCATTATAATTTTGAACTTGAGGTCAAGAGTTAATAATTTTTTTTAAATGAACAATTAGCTGTTTTGCACTAAGTTACTATATAAAAGGCGTTGATTGTGCGTGCTAAAAAGAAATATTTCCATAAATTTTCTTTTGTGTTAACTATTTCACTAATACATATAAATTGTTTCAGGGAACACCGCGAAGCAGAAGATTGAGTAATTTCTTCAGAAAAAAATGATTAGAATGATTTGTTATGTGACTTATTTTATTGTGCCTTGCCTTATTTTATGATTGAGACATTAAATTCTACTTATTTATGTTCTATTATGTGTTTTATTTATTTCAAGTCTAATTTTTAATGTTACGAGTTTAGTATTTAGAAGCTTTTACTTTTTAACAATATCTAAACACTTCTTACTTTTTCTGTAAAACATGGTACAGGAGTGTACAAAATTGATTTAATTTTATCAATAAAAGATTTGTAAATGACAACAAAATATTGCTGTAATTCTTATTGTATCGTATGATTGTTTTTATTAAAATGAATAAATGTGAGCGTTCAATCAAAAACAGTTCAGCTTCCGGCATTTAGTTACCGAGTTATAAGTGCATATGTTAATTTAGGTAAAAATTGTTTGTTCGCGATTTTAATCGATTATTAATTATCTACAAGTTTAACTATTAAATTTCTATAAATGATGTTTCCGAGTACAAGAAATTGTAGAATAAATGTTTGTTTTTAATTTTAGTCAATCAAAGAAAATGGTTTTTCTCTTCAGAGAAATCCTTCAAATGTTTGATAAAAAAATGTGCCAGTATTTTGAGTTTTCATAAATCCTTTTTATCAAATGACTATTCTAGATATCGAAACTAGTTCTAACTCAATACCTCACTACTGGAACTCTTGCTTTGACGGCGACAAATATACATGTAAAAGATATTAAATTGAGCTATTTTTTATTGTACAAAGCGTGAACTCCATGGGTTATAAGCAAATAATAACAATTTCGTACGACATGTTTATTTTATATTGTAATACACCACAAAAATCACTTTAGCACCAAACATTACTTACAAAATGTACAAAATTGTGCTTCTTACCGATCACACCGAATAACAACGCAATGGGAACAAATGTTTGGAAATGTTTAAACAGACTAATAAACACTAAATACTGAGTGCAGACTTCCAACTGAAACATTACTTAATTACATTCAAGTTTTAGAATAATCACCCGTCTATCTATCTAGAAGTAATATAAAAAGGTCGTATTTTGTTATTGTATTTGACGCGTATGTCAAAACACTACAAAATAAATATTGGTTTACAGATAAAGGAATACAAGTTTAGAAAATAGTGATACGCAGTGAGATTAGTTGACGAGATTAGTAGAGCGGCGGACTGCATGCGACACTTGGGACAGTAATCTGCGATAAATAAATCATACGACACTCACGCATATTAACATAACGCATTACCTTACAAACCACTTACACGCTAGCAACATTTCATCTCTGTACTTTATAAATGGAAAATTCGCAAAACGAATTTCACGCGAAACATCCTAACTACCACAAAAAAAAATTTCCCTACATACAGATTATGTAATAAATAATTTCTCAATTTAGCAATTAACAATACAATCGTATTTACAAATTATTTCATAAATTAATATAAAACTCACGTATTTCATACAAAGCTAATTGTGAAAATGCTTAAAATAATTGTGATAACAATTATATAAATTTGAAAACTAAAACGCTAAAAACGTTCAAATTGTACAGCATGTAAAACAATTAATACATTCTTTTTAGGACATGATTTTAAATTATTTAATTAAACATTTCAAAAAAATCTCCGTAGTGAGATACTTAACAAAGTGCCCGAAAACCTATCCTATACGAATTGATATTACAGCTCCTTATGTTACAAACACTTTCTCCTATCTGATACAAACGGTGTACGTTTATAATTCTAGCTAGTGAATTTAACTACGGGAGTATAGACAACCAGCATACATAACATCATTTTTGTTTAGATAATATTGTATGATAAGCAAGCAAACCATTTTTGGTGAACCATTTCACTCCGAGTATTTTTTCTAATGGGGGATCAACAAATCCACGCCCTTTTTTAAAGAAATTGTCGTATGTAATAAAAATTAATATGATTCTTTTATTTGAATCTTTTAAACGTATAGGTGTACAAAATACATCCCTAGCCACTCTGATTACTAGAGAGAATGACTCGTCTGTGATGAAAAATATAGAGCGGTGAGTTAAACTAAACATTGGAGTGACAAGGGTAAGTCATATCGAGTCTTATTTTGACGCAAGTAAATGATAAATCTTAACACATAGGAAGTCGTAGTTACATCAATGTTTATTGATAAAAATGAATAATCCGGTTAACCATTTTGTGATGCATCATCTATTTTTTAACAAGAAATACTCTTGTTTCTAAAATACAATAATTTAAATCAAACACTTAATATTACATAATTTGAGGATTAATTAGCCGTTATGGTGGTTAAAAACATTAATAAGAGATTTCTACTGTATAAGCTTATTAAAAATAGTCAGTAGAACGGTTTTCTTATTGTAGAATAAATGCACGGTTAACACGTTCATAAACCGTATTACTAAAAACGTACTAAAAAATAAACATTATGAAAGGCGTCTAATATTTGTTGTGATTTCTTAAACGGACTACAGTAAACGAATCCCGCAAAAGATAAATATATCTCAATTTTACTTAATTATCCACAGGTAATAAATGTGATGTAAAAAATAATTTCATATTAAAATTATACTTGTAAGTCAAATCCATTCATCGTTTAAAACTATGTTAATAATTGCATTGGATTTGGGGAAATTGATTAGCAATTAATAGATTGATATCAATGAAGTTTATAGTTGACATGTCTTTAATTGCACGCAGACAGATCTGTTGAGCGAAGAGGGCCACACGCGTAGCAGCTTATTATGGGAGATTTTCGTTTAGCCGAGAACTAAACGTCGCAAGCGATATACATTAATTCAACTAAATCACCTCTACAGTGACCTTTATATCTATTTACACGTCGAGTATATTTTGATTGGTATTACACTAGACTTCGTGAGTATATATTTCATAATAAGTGTTTAAATATTAAGTAGCAATAATACAATATACTAATACAACATTCATAAATATTAAATAATTATGTGATGATTTATTATGTCTATATACTTTCTACCTAAAATAGATATAGTCCACTATATTATATAAGGTAAGTTTATGGATGTGTTGCTCACTATGTGCAATTATTTTACTGGGTTTAATATGAACTTTAAGCCAGTGACGTCATGCTCGCGAAACGGAGGTACGGTAACAGACGTCGGTTGACGCGGACAATGATGTGAATGTACGGGAAAAATATTATAATACTTAATAAATATATAAATAACACCATTAATAAATTGTCAGACTTAAATAAGTTAAAAAAGATTATTGCGCAGTAAGGTCGTGCGACGAGGTCGCTAGAGGCAGGCGTGTGGGTTGTGCGTACACCAGCGCGGCCAGAGCGGGGCCGGGTGCACGCCGCGCGCGCGCAATCGTGAGCGCTGCGTGTCGAGCCGCAGGTACACGTCGCCGGCGGCGCCCTCCG
Organism: Pharmacophagus antenor; assembly: GCA_018245475.1. Lineage (NCBI taxonomy): Eukaryota > Metazoa > Arthropoda > Insecta > Lepidoptera > Papilionidae > Pharmacophagus > Pharmacophagus antenor. The sequence continues at coordinate 4,310 of DWQX01007219.1, read as the reverse complement.
CGCGGTCCGACCACAGCCGCTCGGCGAGCGCGGCCGCGCGGGGCCACACGCGCGCGTCCAACCCACTCGCCGCCAGCTGCTCACTCCACTGGCACGCCTCGCCCCCCTCCACCTTCCAAGTGTCCCCGCCCATGCCTACGCCAACGCCGCCGGTCTCCTCGACCCACGGCCGGTGCTCGTAGATCTGTTGCCAGGAGCGGTAGGGCCCGCAGTGCCCGTCCGAGCTGTCGCGCCACGAGCCGAACCCGCAGTCCAGATACCACGCGTCCACGTGTGATATCACCGAGCGCAGCCCGGCGTCGAGTACGGCCCGCGACTCCGGCCACCGGGACGCGCCCCACACCTGGATACCGAACTTTTTAGGGTCGAGTCTTTCTAAATACGGCGAACGTGTTAGACGCGAAGACCAAAGCAGTGTCATTTCCGGAGCCTTCCCACCGTTCGCGCGCTCGAGCGCCTGCATCGCTCGTATTGTGAAATCCATCCATAGATCCATGGGGTCGGTGTCGTTGAAATACTGCGACCAACAGCGTTCCGAAACCTCGTCGCCGCCCAAGTGAAATATATCGTCGACCCCGGTCAAATCAATAATTTCAGCGTAAATTCGTTGTAGTAATTCATATACGTGAGAATTTCGCGGGTTAAGTTGTCCGCAGGGCGGTTCCCCGCAATAAGCACTCCAGGGCTCAACTTCCACGCAGAAGGCGAGGTTGCCGAGCCCAGCCTGCGGACCCCACGACCATGCGCGGCCGACGTGTGCGGGCGCGTCCACCTCTATCAGCACCCGGATGCCTCTCAATCTGGCACGGCGCACAATTGTTCGGACATCGTCCGTCGTATAAACGGCCCCTGGTCCGTACGCGCCGTGCTGCGCCAACTGCGGAGCGCTTTTTAATTTTAAAGGAAAAGATTGTGAATCGCTGATGTGCCAGTGGAAGGTGTTGAGCTTGCACGCGGCCATTGCATCGATAGTCCGAACTATTTCTGCAACGGAGAAGAAATTTCTGGCCGTGTCCAATAGGAGTCCCCTGTAGCGGAATCGTGGGGCGTCGTCGACAGTGGCAGCTTCGAGGGCCAGCAGTGAGCCCGCGTAAGGGTCCAACCAGATGAGTTGTGAGAGCGTTTCGAGGGCGTGGCGGGCGCCGCAGAAGGACTGCGCGGTTATGTACGCGACGAGCTTAGTGCTCTCGGGCCTCAGCGATAGCTTGTAGCTCTCGTCCGTGTCGATGCGCATGCGCACGTCACCGCTCCCGTTGACGGCGACGCGGACGACGACATCGTGCGCGGGGCCGATGTCACTGCGCCTGCGCTCGCCGCCCTGCTTCTCGAGGGCGCGCAAGTCGTCGCGGAACACGGAGAACGCGTCTTCGAGGTGTTCAGCTAGGTCACGCGAAGGCGCGGCGGTCACGTGCAGCGTGAAGCTGGCGGCGCGCACCGGCACCGCCGCGGTGGCGAGGCTCACGGGCCCCGTGGGCTGAGGCCACAGCTGCGTGGACGCGCAGAGCATGTTGCACGTGGGCAGCGACTGCAGCACTTGCATCTGCGCCGCGGGCAGCCGCTCGCAACGTTCGTTTCGGCACACCCACGTCCATTCCGGCTCGGCGCCGCTGGAAATAACATTTTGTAATTGTTTATTTAAACATCAATATTTTCTAAATCAGCATTGGACATGATTTCAATTTTATTATAATCATCCTCAGCGAAATGGAACTCCTCCGACCCCCTTCAGTAGGTTAGAATCATCGCATAGCCCCGACTCCACTACAGAAGACAGAGTAATCTTTTCTAAGATTTCTCTTCCGACACTAAAAAAACGGTGTCGTACGAGTGTCGTTACGTACGTGTAGAGCGCGTGCAGCGGCCTAGTGGCTCGCTCGTCGCTCTGTTGCCGCCAGTAGAGCAGCGCGGCGGCGGTGCACGCGGCCGCCGCGAGCAGCAGCAGCGCGCGCCGCAGCCGGGCCACGCGCGCGAAGTACGCTGCCGAGCCGCGCCCCACCGCCTCCCCGCACCGCTTCATATCACCACCGCGACCCGCCGCCCTGCGATGACGAACGTGCGGCCACCATTAGCTACACAGGCTCAGATGCGGTACAGAGCTGTGTACCGGACGAAACACCCGGCATACTCTATTTAGGAAATAATGTACACTAAAATTAATAAATCATAATTGATATGAATTCGCGTAACGACCACAAAGAAAAACAAGTGAAATATTACTTCACATGTTAATGTTTTATGTATATGTGTATAAAGTGCTCGGGCTTAAACTGCCAGCACGCCTGTGTACAGGCCTCACGACGTGTATAATAATTATTATTATGAAGAAAAACATGTAACATTTCAAACATTTATCAACACAATTCTATTATCACTTCCATTGTGAATCGTTCAGAAATAAACTCTTCTCTCGGCAGCCGACCCATTGGAGGGTTAACCGCGCGGAGCGTTCGATACGCGAGTTCTTTCTAAAACAGCGTGCACACTCGAATCCGCTGGTTTTTTGTCGACTTGGTCTCTCTGTCTACTTTTTGCAATTGAGTCTGAGCGCAAGGAGGCGCTGTTTATGCAGAACTAGAGTGGATAAACGCCTATACACAATTTTTACCTCGAACAGGCGTTGAGACTGGAGCGCCTATAGTCTTTTCGCCATGAAACAATTAAGCACAATAATATTCATCGTGAGAAATACATCAAGTGTAAGTTATTATGTGATAATAAATTATTTTTCGGGAAGACAATAAAAACAATCTTTATCAAGTAGATATTCTATACCAATCATCTGACCCCCTCCTCTTTTTTTTATACAATGAAACGTCCAGACGAGCTGGAGCATGGTCAACATTTTCAAGACCACTTTTTTCATTAGAAGATAACTTTCGTGTTTTAATGAACTGAACAATGGAAACGAATCGCGGCAGCACGCGACACAACCGCAGCTTTGTTTAGCTTTGTTTTACTGGTACATACGGCGGACCGGGAGAGCTGAAAGGGTCGAGTGATAATGTGGTGAAGATTAAGATGTTTTATATAGCAACACATTGGACCGGTCGCTTTGAGACACAAGATGTTAAGTCTCTTTAGCTCGGTAATTTCACTAGGTACATAGCGCTTCAAACTGGAAGATAGTAATGTTTGTACGGTACTTGTTTGAGGCGGAAATATGCGTGGTGGCTTTTTGTTAGCAATGGTCTAACACTTGAACTCAATTTCACGGGATGATGTGACACTTTGACTATAGATGGTGAAGCGTACTAGCCGAAAATATTTCGGCGGTTACATATACAAAGGCGGCAGATTGACATTGAGTGGTAGCTAGCCAGGCGGGTTCATTAAACTTTGCTATCATCCAGACTTCACTACTCATGTTGCCCAAAACTGAACCCTAAGCCTTCGTGTTACGAGACGGAGGAAGTCTAGATGTAAGACCATGCAATGCGACAGTTTAAGCATAGAGCTATTCCAAAATAATTCGCAATAATTTACAAATGTCTAAGAATATACAGAAAAGTGTTTTCTATTTCCGAAGTTAGAAATCTTCGATAGAAATTTCGTCCGTCTAGCGAGCTGTTTAAAATTAGTCCCGAAGCAAACCTTTACAGGTGCCAGACATTTTAAATCAAAGCTATGTAGGTCTACAAAAGTTACTTCTATTTCTGGCTTTCGCTATTGTCTCAATTCTTGAAAAGGTTACGTTTATTCATAATCTTGTCAAGAGTTAGTATTTTAATAATAAAATATTAAAACAAAGATTATAACTATTTACAATTGTCGTGTTCATCTATACAATTTCTTACTCTACACGTTTACAAGTTACTATGTACATATATTTTATTAATAGAAATTAATTCCTAAATGTGTTGCTAATAACAAAATTTTGTAAAGGCTGGATTTAATTTTTGGAGGTAATAGTCGTGATTTTTTTTAAATTGTGTTCGTAAATATAAATGGTAGGTTTTAATTTAATATTTTATTATAAAACCTTCTCTATATCCGCGTAGTAGTAATATATAGTAACTAGTCGTCACCCGCCGGCTTCGGTGGATGTGGTATTTTTTTATTAAGAATAATCCCCCTCCAGCGCGTGACTAATTCGAGTGTATCGACACAGAGAATAATAAGTTCCATTGCAATTTTAACCTTTCCTCCCATTCCCTCAGGAGTGGAATTACGAAAAACTTAGTGGATACCTACATATCAAAAAGAACACACCTACTTAATTTCATGTTTCTATATCTAGATCAGTCTTTCCCAAAGTGGGCGATAACGCCCCCTTGTGGGCGCTGCAGGTCTCAAGGGGGGCGGTAAGAGAC
>DWQX01007218.1:0-10375 GCA_018245475.1 Pharmacophagus antenor | reverse complement strand
ATGATGTACGATATATATGTATATTATAAATGCATAAAACTTTAACAAGAGCTGATAACCATTATACCTATTAAAGCAAACCGCACAGAGTATCAGGTTAGCGGTTTCCAAGCCATCATAGTAGTAACACACTAGTAAATCAATGTATAGCCTATATTCAAGGTGAAGTTGTGACTGCGAATGAATAGCATTTATAAGTTAATTCATCACTTTATAAATGTGCACGAGTACGTAAATTCGAAAACAGTTCAGTGAAATAAACATCCGGAGCATATCAATACAAATTCAGCATATTTCGTTTAGGATTTTAAAACTTAATTGCAATTTTTGAATGCACCACACTTTAAAATTTGAAATTATGTTTTCTTATTGTTTCGCTTTGTGACGTCATAGATATACCCTAATAAAGAAACAAAACTCTGCGATCATAAATTCACTACAAATAGGTATTGAAATATTATTGGTAATTGCTATTTTCAGATTATTAAATTCGTCTTTCATTGGTTTTGAATTTATTTTGAACTAACGACTATACAATATCGATGGATGAAAAGAACAATAATTATTTTTGATATAAATGCTATTTTATAGCTCATAATAAAACATATCTAAAACCAAGGAAGTAGAATAATGCGACTTTTTCTATTTTTCGATTAACTGTAATTTATTTTAAAGATCCGTCGGTAAGTGTAAATTGCATGGAAATGTAGTTTTTATTAAATTAATAATGTGTTAGTATAGAAGGACGCAAGTTTGAACGAATTCTAAAATATTATTAGCAAATAATTAATGAATATATAACATAATTGTAGTATCAAATAATTTGGTTAGATAACATTTTAAGCTTTTATTTTGTACGGTACCTCCTAATTTACAATTTAATTGTTCCTTTATTTTTCTTCCTTCATTATTAAAGTATTTTTATCGCGTTGCATATTGACCATGAACAATTTTCAAAGTTAACAATTGTTCTTTTAGTGTTTTATATCAACAAATGAACCCCACAGATGTGGTTCTCCAATTTTAATAATATTTCTATAGATATTAAAATAGAGTATTAGTACTTACATATTATCAACAAGAAAATTGATTAAACGTTGTTGTTGGTATGCTTTAAAAGTTACTTTATAGTAAATAAGACTTACAAAAATGGTGAGAAATTATGTAAAGATCTTCTATGTCAAAATATATATACCTTGTATAATAGCAATATTGTGTGACGAAAGATTAAATTATTTTGGAGATAAAAATTTTCATACAAAATTTTCGTTACATTTTCGTAGTACACACACACACATATATATATATATATATATATTGTGTAATTACCGTTGAATTTATTTTTCAACATTACATTGTTTTTTTATTCATCGGAATTATTTATGCCATTACTTTTTATTTACAAAGTTATAATATGCGCACTTCTTAATCTATCCTTACAATTTACCACATAAACGATTTCTCGATAAATGATCTTCAATATATATATATATATAGTAAATGACTCTGTGCGTTTTAAAAATCCATTTAATCATTATACATAGCTTTATTACAACTTTCAGGGTATTAATAATCAACACATTAGGCGACTAGTTAAGGTAAACAATTAAGTCGAATCAGTAACAAATAATAAAAGATTAACAACATTGATGCATTGTTTTGTGACCTTAACAACATTACATACAGTTTCATTGGGAAATTCAAATAACATTCACAGAGTGGCAGAACAACAAATAAACTCGAGTAGCTTAAGGAAACGCAATTTCCTTGAAGGCAGTAAAGCGACAAACTGCTCCACAATGGGAATATCATGGCAGCAATTTATTACGATTGATCAACAAGTAGCTGGGGAAGGCTCGGCTCGACTCAAGCCATGGAGCGACCCGCCAAAGGACCCTCCGAACACGAACGCTCCAAAACACACCCAGACAGTCGTAATCCCCGTACAATTGTAAAAACGACACGCACACAAATGACACGAGGGAATCCCTCCGGCTAGACGGAATTATCTCGGGCTCTATTTCCGTTTCGCGTACCATTGAAAATGCGTCCCTCTCCCACTCGCACCGCGATATAGTGCCGTCTCTTTTTCATTCCGTTCATTCATAATGGTGAATTTGAATGGATTCGGAACATGCGTTTCCATACTCCTCCACTCCACAGACAGATTTGCCGTCGGCAGCACGCGTCTGGAGAGTGACGATCGCATCGCTTATCACGTGACCAGTGTTCCGCGCAGTGAAACAATTAGTAGAAAAAGCGAGCGACAACAGAATAATGAGCGTGATCAATTAAAATTCGCTTCCGTGCCAGTTATTGAATGGCCGATAGAAACTATCGCATGGCGTGCAGTCGGCGCGCCGGTAGCCGTTCTACCGTCTTATAATTGCGATTCACCATGTGTTGAGCTCTAATCATGTTTAATTATAGCAGGTGATGGAGTCATTGCCGTTTATCATGAGATGAACTGTTACAGACATACAAACGCTACGGGAATACGATCATACAACGTTCCACTTTTATGGGTACGGTTCACAAAATAAGTCAACGATTAAGTTTTATAAAGATGACATTAATGAAGGCACTTTAAAGCGTCAACATTTGGGATACGGTTTGTTAATTTATGTTTTTAGTACGAATCCCCATTTCGACTACTATATAATATTAACAGTATTAGAAACAATTTTAATGAGCGCAACTTTAACAACATTCATTTTTATAATTGAATGTATATGGCGTATTGAAAAACGAGTTTTTTGAATTATGATGTTTTATTCAACTTCGTCATAAGTGCATGTACGAGAGTTATATACTTTATCTAGAGCTAAAAAGAGATGAACATAGCTCATGTTATATTCATCAAATTTCAACGCTGTTTTTCTATCCGTATACAATTAAATAACTGAACGTGCAGTTATTAATCCAATGCAGATCGCTATCAAAACAATGGGAGGCGGAATGCACCGGAATGACGTTTTTGTCCGATTTGCTCCAGTCGCTATTGTGTGAATAAGCTACCCTTATCTGTTAATTACAACGGAGGCGATTGCTTATCTTTACCAATTCAATAATCAGTGCCATTGACGAAGTTTACTCATTTCTCTCTATACATCCACGTCTTTATCGTTTGTTGTATCGTTGGATGTACGCAAATGATTATTTAAATATCATGAATCCACAATTGCATGCAATGAAATTGAGTTTATTGTGCAATAATAAAGAGATTATCACATGAAACGATAATTAAATGAAACTATACAATGGTTGGTCTTATCGCAATGTGATTTCACCTTTTTACAATTAGATTGTTATGTGTGAAACTAATATCCGATGTTTACTTTTAAATAAGGAATAATATTTATCTGTGCAAATACCTGTTTTGTTGTTAAATATTAAAAACTCGACATTTACTTGTGGTTGAATTGAATTATTCGGGATTACATAAATTAGGTTGATTAATATATTAATTTAAAATTGATTCTTTAAAGTCAAAGATTAAAACAAATTATTTAAAATTATTGTATATAATATAATCTACTCATCGGCGTTGTAATAACTCAAAATGTTATTCGAATTATATGTATGAATAATAGCTTCGATGTCTATCCTTAACCCATTTGCATCATAAGAGCATATAATCGCGCATTTTGAGGTAATCGCGAATAGTTTCCGGGTAAAATAACTTAGAAAAATATAACAAATATGGGTGGTTATATTTCCGACACTAGTAAAGAGGTAATTAGATTTAGAAAACGTAGACGTTCTATGGCGATTTTATTCCTCTCATAATTATGAATCTATTTCTGTGTGAGATACAAATGGGTTAAAAGAAAGGTTGTTTATACAATGAATTAAATAATTAATAATTAATTAAGTTTATAAACGATGGATATAAACTTAATTTCATAAGTAAAATAACGAGTCATCCATGAATTTTAAAGTAAAGCCAAAAATATCTCTGAAATCTAAGCTTGATCAACGTAGCGTTACAAGAATTCTCCGACTAATAGAGTCTGAATGTATTACTCAAATTAGCGACTTTGTTGCAGCGCACCAAGTTTCGACAACTTGCGACCGTGCGGATCATACGGTTTAACTTTAACTCTCAAACTAGCAAAGCTCACAACAAAGCAACGAAACGAGATAAGGGCTACTTAAACCTCAGCCGAAGCCCTCGTTAAACACTGATATACGGTCTATAATAAAACGCAATAAAACATTCACAACATTAAAAAGATTTCGATATAAAATACGCCAACTATCAAACGTACTCCGGAGTTGCAAATTGTGATAGTAAAATAAATTTTACGACTCGAATTTTGTTTCTTCTATTTTCATTTCGATGTTGGATTTCAACAATGTTTCGTCATTACTATAATTTACAATCCGTTCAGTATAAGCAACTTATATGCTGTTTAGTTTTAGTGTTTATTTTTTAGCGAGTTTATATGGCTGCTTTAGCGATTTAAAGAATATTTGCTCATTTCATTTTAATATATTATTTTGGATAAGTTTATTTGGATAATTTTTCTTGCTGTTTATATTATTTTGTTAGATTTCTTTTGTTAGATAACTGACGATGAACGGTACTTTTAAGTATTTATGTATTAATGACAACTTCTTACGATAAATAATATACTTTTAAGTTTACGTTAAAAATAATTTAGTAATCATACAATACTTTAATTTTGCTCATTTCAAAGTTATTTATAAACGAAAAGTAATCCTTATCGACGGATATATTATTGCAGAAGTCCGTCACCGATCAGCAGCTGTTTTATTATTTTGTTAATAGCTATAATTAAAATGTAGTGCGAATCTTGTCGACTGGTTTAATAAATCTGCGCTTCATATGTGATTCTGAGAGAATATGACAGAAAATAGTTTTATATAGCTAATGTTTCAAAATAATAAATACTAAATCCGCTATAGTGAATTAATTTAGATTTCACGAAAGTAAAACCATTTATTTAATACTCGAACTTATCGCTTGCTATTTTATTGTAATTTGATTTAGATTATTAGTTCTGTCGGCACTAGTATTAGTAATAATTACACATTTTATGCTATTAAGTAAAGTCGAATAGAACATATCTTCAACTAAATACTTATAAACGTTGCATCGAAAGTAATGAAGTATCAAGTAACGGTTTATTATTAATTAGATTCTCGAATATCGCATGTACCCATAAAACAAATATAGAAACTTGCAAGGAAGTTTTAATTTACATCAATTATTAATTCCTACCATGTCTGGAGGTATAATGTCTCTAAATATCTATGTGAACTATATCTGCAGTTAAATATCTTGTAAAGAATAGGTTTTTCCGTTTTGAACAGAGTCCAGCAGTGGGCAGCGCCTTTCGATTAAAACTAATTTACGATGCATATAAAATTATTTCAGTTCGACATAAAGCACTTTAAGATAGTAATAATTGCCACAGTTAAATAACTTTGTTATTTCATTAAATTTTATTATTTTTTTATGATCTAAGTGAGCTATAAGTATATTACTTTTTACAGTTATCCTGCTTTCAGTAATACTTAAAATGAGTTATAACTGAAATAAAACCATACCATTTTGAATTTCATTAAAAAAAAGTTTAATAAAACTTTTTGTGCGACTGCCTGTTTTCATACATTTTTGGTATATACTAAAACGGCTGCGTTCAATTAAATGTCCTTACTGCTAAAAATAATACTCCAGATTCTAATTTTATTGACATGAAAAAATGAACAAAGCATTATATAATCTGTACTGTCATAGAAAGAAAACATAATTTCTTAATTTTTATATTTATAGTCTAAATGTGAATCCGTCTAGTTCGTTACTAAAAACAATCGATTGTCTGTTTCGTAGTGGAAAATCGATAACGGTCCAGATGCACAAAAATGGGGCAGAGAAATCGATTTGCCCCATATTTTGGCGGTCTAGCGGCCGCGAGCGAGGGTAACGTTCGCGATAAGGGATAGTGCCCCCCTCCAAAGGCGGGTGTATTCACCCCAACCCCCTCTATAATATTTGCCGCCCCCGGGCCGTACTTACGCCCCTCAGTATTTACGGGTTAGAGAAAAACAAGGGTACTCGAGCATCGGAAGGTGCAACGTAGATTTTAATCCTTTCTGATGTCTTATGATTGATGGCGGATTCAGTGTTCGATGTTGTGATGTTGATGGATTCCATGTGCTTCCTCATCTGCGCCTATCGCTATCACTTTCAATACGACAATCCATTTTTTATACTTTATTTAATATCAATAATTTTCCTATGTTTATAATAAGTTTACATTTAATAATTAGGTAACTATTCTTGGCACGGCAGTATTAGTAAAATTATTAAATAATTATAATTTTCGATGTAAAAAATATCCCATGAATAAGCCGCTGTATTAAACTCTAATTTGAATTGTGCGGTTGATTTCACTTTAAGGTAAGTAAACAAATATTATGCAACTCTAACTTTGACAGTTTCAAAATGTCTATAAGTATTAATTAGTTTTTTATAGCGTAAAATTGTCTAATTTGCCGTGCTTCTCTCCTAATGAAGTTTATTTTAACTCCACAACAATCATTACTTTCCTGTTATAAGAATTACAAAGTGATTGATAAATGTATAGAAAGTAACATTTCTATTTTAAAGCGCCGCTAGCGCCATCTGTCAATCAAGAATAAGTTTCGATATAAAAAACTTAATTAGACTGCTCTCAGAGACAGGGCAACAGCGATATCGTATAAGAAATTATTCTTTAATCATAGTAGACAGTAATAGGTTTACTGGTGATGAAAATAAAGTCGAAAATGACGTGGGAGGTAATCAATATCTAAATGTAAGATAGTCACGACAATATAATGTACAGATGATGGGTGAAGACGTCCGTCAAATATTGACGCGTGCCAATGGACTAGCGCGACTTTACAGCTTAGTCAGGGTCGAAACAGTAATTATTTTCATGGTTACCAAAGACAGCTGATCGTGTATTTTTATAACACTTGATGCGTGGCATTTGCATTTTAAAAAATAGCGCATGTTTCATCGATCGTTTCGTAGAATAACGCTAAAGATATTCGAACGGAACGTTTCAAGTTAATTTATTTATTAAAGCGTCATATTCCCGCCCGTTAACGTTTACCTTAGAGGAAATTAGGTTTGGGGAATTGAAACTAGTCATTGTCCGTTTAATTGCGGTCATTTGTGGCGTTCTAGACGAATTGTGCCAATCATCGTGGGCGGGCGCGTATTCTGATATTTGAAACAGTTCCCTGTCACGTCGGTTTGAATTTGCTTAGTAGCATTTAAAACTAAATGTTGGCATTACTCAATTCAGTATAGTTAAGTATAATTGAATTTGGAAAAGTATATCAATTATTTCGTTTCTGTTTTATTTTATATTTTACATGTATGATTAAAAATTGTTCCTTACACATTTTATGATGTTAAGCTATATTATTTATCGTCAAATTCCATATTAATATGATTTAGAAAAAATAGTATAGCTTCGTATATCCTTTATACCATGTATAAATAATATTCTCTGCTAGGTAACTAAATTGGTCTTTATAATCCGTTATGTATTTTTCTATTGCAATCTTTTAAAAGTATAATAAACAAATAACAAATCTTTTAAGTAATTTCAAGCGGATAATGTTAGGAAATTTTCGAAGTAATTTAATCATATATACCTAAGCGGTATCTCTTCATCTCTTCCTGTTCGTTTAGAAACGTTTTTAATAAACAGATCCGTAATATCGTTATAGATATCAAAGAAAGGGTTGCGGAGTGTGCCGAGTGCACGCTGACTCGCACAAAACGCCGTATCTGCATGTGCTCTCTGATTGATGTGCCCTGTAATTATTTAGACGTGTTAATAACACCACCGACGGACGCACTTTGTTTCTGACGATCCAAGACGAATGAAATGTGAAATACTATCGGACTCTTTAATAGAGCTTACCACGCTTTCTGATGTTTCGTTGATTAAACTTAAAGAAATTGTATTAACTTGCTCCGAGAATTAATGTTTTATAGTTCGTTTTACGGTTGCAAACTTTTAATTATATTTTCGTTAGGTGTGTTGCGGTTTGTCTTTTATTTAACCACGTTTATAACTACCAGAAGATAGTTGGTAACGATAGACATATAGCGCATTAGAAACCTCGGCTACAATTTTCTAAGTCATAACCTAAATATGTCTTTCTATTTTTGTTTTTCAAATTTTTCCTCAAAGTTATACTTAATAAACGATAATTCGTTATACTCGTTTATTTAACATACACAAAATTCTAAACATAAAAAGTTGCATTATTCATTGTATGGAATGTTAAGCATATAAGCGAATTGAATGATCAACTTGTGTAAAACTAAATTGAAAAATTACGTTCGCCAGTGCCGTTTTACCACATTTTCATAAAAGTACAGTATTATTGGTTGATATTTACATAAATGGCCACCAAAAACAGATTGTCTTTATGTTCATCGTGCGTGCGGACCCTCGCTACAACAAATCGGAATATAACTTAAATAGTAATGGCGGGAAAAAAAAGCTATTATGCAAATGAAACATTTGAGGTAAATAAAAACTGACGTAATGCGACGTTAAGAAAGGAATAATGAATCGGTTCTGTTGGCGGCTCTATTAGATTATGTCTATGCCGTAATGCTTCTAGTCCCTTGACACGTGCGTGACTGGAAATTTATTGGATACCAATATTTCTGGTGAACCAGTATTAACATACTCAATCAGATTGTTTCTATTTATTTACTATAAAATTATATCCATATACAATACATATAATTATTTTTAATCGATAATTTCGGTAAAACATAAATCGGTACAACACATGTTACAATTTTTTACGACTATAAAAATCGGTTGTAGGGCAAACATTTAATAATAAGCCCGTTCAACGATAGAATTGGCATATCTATTCAGAGGATAGATATGAATAGTTTATGATACACATTATTTCGTTTAATAACATACGACGGTTGCCGAAAGTGCCGACGTCACAGCGGTGCCTGTGCCGAATAATAGAGTGCGCTCCGAACGTTTAGCGAACCCTCGGAAATTGAAATAAAAAAGTACCATTCGAGATGTAACGGCGATATGATTTTGCACTTTTTTTACCGCGCGGTTTTAACTCTGAATGAGTGTTGAGTAAAGTACAGATCTTCCCTAATTCGCTTAATAAAGTATGCTATAATATAAGCTGTATTACCTGGATCTCTCTAAAGTACATGTACATGTTTTAGAATGTTTCAAAAAAAATGGTAAATTAAGAGTACTACAAAATTAATGGTAGTGAGTTTAGTAAAACAAGTTAAAATATCTGTTTTTTTTTGTCTGTCATTTTCGACAGTTATGTGTTCAGATAATAAAAAATGATAGACTAATGTCGTGCCTATTATACATTTAAAACATCCTTAAGTTGAGTTGTTGTTATTTTTATATTTTTGAATTCACTAGCCCCTGTCTATGTTTTATTAAGTCCATTGCATCCCCATTTTTGTCAGACTAACATAATTACAGGCGAAATTGTTGCAAAGTGACTCGTAGCTATGAACCCTTCTAAAATGTCATTAAATATCAAAATATTTCATCACTTCATGTCAAATACATATGTGATGTGTATATTATATGTATATACATTGAGAGTCCTTTTAAGTCATTTTAAAAACAATATTTATGGACATGAAGCTTTTTCAAACGTATTAAAATGTTTTTTTCTCATTGATATTTTCGTTATACATTAAAATTAAAATAGAATTGTTTTAAAAATTACTGTAATTACTAGAAAAACAATTTTCATTTTATTATGATGACATGTAGGCATAAATATACTCGTAAAAGGAATGTCAATCATCTGGACATTCGTACTCGTTGCCCCAATGATAAGAATGTGATTAATTAATGTGCCAATATAAAAAAAACCCTTCAACCCTTGGTCCAGCGAATTCTTTAAGAGATTCGAATTTTGGGTTTGTATTATAATTGTATTGTAATTTGCCTTTATTTTTAATTTAAATTCTCAAAATTTTCTTTATTTTTCAAGAGTTAATGCGCTTTTTTAATTTCAAAGATTGCAAATGCTTTAAGGTTTAAATATAATATCTGAATTAAGGATTAAATATTTTGAAATTACGATAAAATATAAATTAATTATTGATTGTAGTATTGAAATTATAATAAATTCTTAAATTTAAAGTTAAAATTAGTGAATTAACATTTCCTTCCCTTTGATATTAAAAAAGAATTGTAAAATAACAAATATTTTTCTTTTATATACATACAGTTTCACATACACACACACACACTAACACACACACACATATATATATGTAAATACAATAAGTAATGTATATATATATATATATAAA
>DWQX01007217.1:0-10376 GCA_018245475.1 Pharmacophagus antenor | reverse complement strand
TGAGCTTAGTATTAAAAAAACTTATTTAAAATTGATGAGTCATGCTATTGCTGAGTCGGCGCTATCGATTGCCGGCTCGTTGTACTGCACATACGCATAACAGTCTCTTTGTCTTTCGAAAGTCATTTCCTATTTTAATTAAATTGATAACCAAACCACGGTAAGGTCTTGCTAAACTGCCGTCTTTTCTGATGGTATGAGCTTAGTATTAAAAAAACTTATTTAAAATTGATGAGTCATGCTATTGCTGAGTCGGCGCTATCGATTGCCGGCTTGTTGTACTGCATATGCGTATAATAGTCTCTCTGCCTTTCGAAAGTCATTTCCTATTTAAATTAAATTAAAAACCAAAATCCCCCAAAGGTCTTGCTACATCACCGTCTTTTCTGACGTTATGAGCTTAGTATTAAAAAACTAATTTAAAATTGATAAGTCATACTATTGCTAAGAGGTCGGCAATATCGATTGCTGGGTAGCTGTACTGCACATGCGCATGACAGCCTCTTTATCTTACGAAAGTCATTTCCTATTTCAATTAAATTAATAACCAAAATCCCCAAAAGGTCTTGCTAAATCACCGTCTTTTCTGATGGTATGAGCTTAGTATTAAAAACTCATTTAAAATTGATGTCATGCTATTGCAAAGAGCAGTCGGTACTATCGATTGTCGGTTCGTTGTAGTGCACATGCGCGTAACGGTGTCCCAGTTTTACCCGCATCATTACTCATATCATTTAAATTAATAATCAAAATCCCGGGAACGTCTTGCTAAATCACCGATTTTTTAATGTTATGAGCTTAGTATTAAAAAAACTTATTTAAAAGTGGTAAGTCATGCTATCCGTTTAAATTAAATTAATTATTAAAACTCAGTAATGAATTTGCTAATATTACGGTTTTATTTAAAAAATGTTCAAAGAGGTCATCCTGAAAACATTCTTATTATTAGTCATGCTATCAGCTTATTAGGAAATGGCGGCAACACTATCGATTGCCAGCTCGCCGTTTTGCACATGCGAACTGTGATCCACGGCCCGGGTAGATGGTTGCTCTATCGATTTTCAGAGATTCTCATCCCCATTTACCCACTAAAATCTCTCTTTATTCTAAATTTATTGTTACAAAAAATAGACACAAAGACAAAAAATTTTTAAAGAATGTATGTATAGTTACAAAACGAATATTTTCTATTCCTCCACCTCTTATTTTAAATATTTGATATACAACTTCTTATGTACAAAAGAACAATTAAATTGTAATTTTAAATAGAAATTAACAGTTTAAAAATAATCAATACATATAATATATAATAATACGAATATTGAACAAAAAGTATATTCTTATGTATTACACAAATTCGAACTTACTTCCTGTAAATATTTTAAAATCTACTTATTACCTGATATTATCGAAGGCTGGTCAGGACTAGATGACCACTAAATAGCTTTAGACAAATAAAGACTTCCACATATAAACTTAGTACTTATGTACGATGAGTCATTCTTGTACGGCTGCGTAACTAGAACTGAAAGCAGGCGCATCTGCCCCTCGTTCAATACCTCCGCCACCCCTGCGACCTGTTTCTCTCGAATTCTAGAATCTTTCCCACCCCATCCACTCACCCTCTCACTACTTAACCACCCTATCAAGGATTCTGCGTTCTGCACTTGCGCTAACTTATTGATTTAGTCTATCTGTATTTTTCTTTATTTCACTAAAGAAAACGGTTTAGTTTTTTAAATATGTACATGAACTAGTTTTAAAACTTTTTCTTCACTAACAAAAACAATTTTGAGTCTAACATTGTACTTATGTGATCTTATATTTATGATAATTGTTATATTTTAAATTGTCTGCAAAATGGAATCATACTGGCTATTTATTTGTGATTGTTTTTACCTTTAAAAACCACAAAAGTATGATATCTTCATTAAAATGACAATCTGTTGTCATCTCCTCTTAATCGTTGTCTAAATGTAATTGCTAAATTAATTTCTCAAAATTCAATAATCAATTATATATCTTCTCTAATTTCTTGTTATGCTTCTCATGTTTTTGACAATGGTTAATGTTTAAATATTTTCATGTTTTAGGCCTACAAGTTGAAATATGGAGACCCCGTTATTGATTTCTTACACAGCAATGGTTACCACGCCCCGGGCAAAGCATGTTCTATACATAAATTATTCCCATAGCGTTCTCTTTTACCGTTTTTTCTCGTAGCCCATCCACATAGTCATTTTACTTCTTTTCTAATAATACATTTTTTCTTTTAAAAGGGATAAGTATATTTCTTTATCTTTTAAATTTAAAAATATATTCTAATGATGTATTCTAACATTAAAAATTCTTCTACTCGTAGAGACCTATGTAAATAAGAGATAAATAAAAGGTACAAAATGCAATCGGAATGAACCAAAATTCTTTCTGATTATTAGCCATACTTATCTTACCATTGACAATTTCTTGTCATAGATTTTTGGTATTATGTATATATATATACAACACATGCGCATTGCTTCTGTCAGTTCATTCCAATGCTAGTTAAATCTTTTTTAACGAATGAATGAATGATCAAATTTGTTTCGTAGCGTTTCATAAAATAAAATTTTGAGAATTATTTTAACTTCTGTTCCCCAAATGATATTGCTATTTTTCAATATTACTAAGAATATGTCTGTAAGATATTTTTTATCGTTTATTTTGATATACTCGCCGTGCTGTTCGCAATGCAAAATCTGTGGTATCGATTTTAAAAGATATTAACACTCGCTTTGTAGTATGCGCCGTTTCTTTACACAAACAAGCTTTTTAGATTCTATACTCAGTTTATTCAAGGAGAAAACCTAGTTAATCAATATTTTTACACAATCGCAAAGCCTTATAGAATTACTCCTCTTAATACTACTCATCTGAAAATTCGCAAAATGCAAGAAAAATAAAAATAGTAATATCAAAAGTGTGTCATGCTAAAAACATACCTAAAATTGATGTCTTGAAGATATGCAAGGTGTTTATCAGCACTCAACTGTTATATTGTCTTCTATTTGCAGTAGCCTAAAAACTCAACGGAGCACTCTACGTGGTTTTCGAACTGCAGCGCATCGAATAATGAAGAGCGGTACTCTTCTTAACATACCGCACCATTCCCTTTCTCTGTTACCCATTTGACTTCATCCTCATACTACCACACCACCTCGCTGTCTTGCGCATGTCCAACTTATAGAGCTAGTTTCATCTGCATTGCGGCATCGATTTTTTTTCCTCAAAATATTTTTTTTATTGCAGCAAATGTAAAGGAATTTGAAAATTCCATAACGTTATGATTAAACATTCATCTAATATTCTATTATTCAGTAGACAATTTAACTGCTTTTGTTTTCTTTCCAGGCTTATGAAATGTGCCGCGTAGTGTGGTCTCTACACAAGGCTACAATTTTCTAATTGGCTTCGTACTAAGGAATTATATAGTACGATCTTTGTTGTGTGTTGTTTAAAAACTTTAGCATTTCTTAGAATAAAGCCATGAATACTTGAAGTTTTCTTTAACTACGTTATCTACATGTGGAACAGAAGTTAGTTTATTATCAAAAAATACCCAAGTTTTTCACAATATTTGCTTTTAGTAAAGATTCACCTTTATTGCAATATTGGGTAAAAGCAGGTTTAATATTTTTAGTGAGCGTTGAGACTTCTATTTACTTCACACTATTTAATATCTTCTTGTACTAGTAATTCATCTTCGTGGCTACAAATTTTCTTCAAAAATTTAAGGTTTTTAGCGAAAGACATAAAAAGGAGTTTATTTTATCAAAGATCATTTAAAATAATATTAAAAAGTAAAGCTCCTAAAAGTGAGCCTTGTGGTACACCAGATGTTTCTAGATGTGTTTGAGATCTATGTCCGGAAACTACAACACATAAGTTTTTGTAATATAGGGATGTATTATGGCATTTTAAAACGGTGCCCAAAATCCCGTACGAAAACAGTAGAGGGATTTCTGGAAGCAGTTATGAGGGTCTCTGTCAAATGCTTTAGTGAAATCGGTGAAAATTACTTTAACTTAATTATCATTATCAATTGTGCATGCTAACTTTTCAACAAGCGTTGTCAAGTTTGTAGTTGTTGAACGGCGATTTTTTAGAACACCATGTTGTGTATGGCTCACTTACTGTTTAAAATGGTTGCAGATTTTGTGGAAAAATTAAGTTTTCAAACACTTAATCATAGAAAGAATTGATTATATTATTATTTCATATTTTTGTACATCAGAATCTATACCTGACTTTTTTGCAATTTTCCCCTCACGTGGATGCATCCATCTTTAAGAGATCTACATATATATTAAATAAAGTGTTTAGGATAAGCTAGAAGCATATACTATTCTAAACTTTCACGGTACTCCGTCTGGACTAGCGCCTTTTGTGGGTTTTAGACTTTAAAAGACTCATAAATTGCATCCTGTAAGATAATTAACGAATTAAAAGAAGGTACGTTTATTGTTAGCGTTGTCAAAAATTAACAAAATATATTTTATTTGAATCGATTTTACTATTAGTTTTACTGGTTATAAATTGGCAATTTTTTGAATATAGCAACATTGAACGAATGGTTCGAATATATATCTTTCACAAGTCTGTTTACGGGATATTCGAATGACAGCTACGGAGAAGAGACGTTCGGAGCTATAAGAGAGCATTGACTGTAACTGTGAATGAAGCATGTAAGTATAAAAGTGAGCTATTATTTCTTTTATATGGTTAATTATTCAATATAATGGATGATAAAGAATTTTGTATGTCCCTGTTTTATAAGAACTTATAAAAATTATGTAAACGTGTTATAAATATCAACGTCTACATACACTTTTTTAGAGCTTTAGAAGGCCGAAATAAAAGCTCTATCCACCACGTTTCGACTTAATAAAAGACCATAAATATTTAAAATTTGATGTAATTTTTTCCTTCGAATAATTTATAAACCATTCACAGCGATATTTAATTAGCTTGGTATATCAGTAAAATATTCATAATAATTTTGTCCTTAGGACTATTGTTTTTTTTTCTTATATTTATTTTTTTCTCTTAAGAAAGTGATAAAATATTAATTAAGCCATGGAGGGTGTTACAGCCAAAGGGAACGTCAATAATTTAAATTTATTTTACTGATATAATTCAAACTTTGAAATGTATAACGTAAAATAAATGTATAATGTAAGCATTATACAAAGGCTCATCAAACTTATTTAAATCTTTGAAGTTTATTGTTACTACACATTAGAGGAATTCCGCAAACGTCGTAATAGATGGTGTTTTTTTATAACTTTTATCGAGCGGTGTATATTTTGATATAGTCGAGATGAGTTCATTATTAAATTTTACAACCATGCCGACGACGTTATTATATCCTTTAAATAAATCTATCTAACCAATAATTTTTAATTCTGACTTGATAGCCTGTTAGTTTGAATATGAATACTTAAGTTTAGGGTAATCGGTGGAAGGTGTAAGTTTTTGGGAGCTGTTAAAAAGAATAGTAATAATTAGAGAAGGATGGTGTTCTATATCTGTATCTATTGCTATCAGCGTCTCAGTAGCTGTGCCAACGTTAACATTTCATTGCATCGGTAAGCACTAAATCAAATACTTTATCATCAATGTTTCTTATATTATTGCTTTGGCTGTAATTATTTAAATTACAAAAATCGATTAAAGATTGTGCAAATGGCGGAAATTTGTATATTCAGATTCATATCTTTCCAGTAAATAAAACGTGTATTAAAATCAACTATAATACAAATATCTTTTCTGTTCAATTCTGAGTATTAAAGTTGTTGACAAATTCATCAAGTAGTTCTTGGTGGTAGTTAAACGGAACAGACGGCTACGTCCTTGTCTTTATTAGAGATTTTGACACCTAAAGTGCCCCAGAGGTCTTCATAAATTGATTCCCGGTTAGAAATCTGTTAAGAGCTAATTGATTTCATTACAGAAATCATACCACCACCATCCTCTTTTTTAATGACATTTTAGAAGTTTATATAGACGGTTATGTAGAAAAAGTATAAAAGTTTTAATACCTATTAAAAAAAGACAGACTAAAACAAAAATTTACAATTTTAAGAGAGAAAAGAAAAAAATAAACATAAGACTAACTTATTTAAAGTTTCTAAATGTCTTATGTTTTTTTTTATATTTATGATCGGTTTCATATCAACTAACAGACGTATGTGGATGTGTTAAGCTTGTTATCCCTTTATTTTTATAGTGTTTTATTACATCGAGTAGTAACCGGTCACAACTTATAATCGAGTTCATTTGCAATATTATAGTTCTGATAAGCCCGATTAATTTTAGGTACCTGTTGCGGTATAACGATATCGCGTTCAGTAATTCTACTGCCAACTACTACGCAAATTTTCCTTATTACGTTCGTGATATTTTCGTTTTTATGTTCTGGTACGCATTGTATCTCAACTTTGGTACCTCTCGCTTGCTGTTCTAATTGATTAATTTTCAAATTAAAAATATTAACTTGTTTTCGAGATCTTCGTTGGTTTTACCATTTTACCTTGATCTTCCTTATTCTTGTAACATTCCTGTTTTAAAACTTCAAACAATTCGATCATAAAAGATATAAATACGTTTAATTCTGTTAAGTCCTCCCTAATAAGATTTAATTCGGTATTAAAATTGATTTAATACATTGATTAAACCTTGTAAACAATACGACAATCTCACTTTTAAATCGTTCGTTACCGGTGTTGACTAAGATGATGAAATAGCCAGTCTTTTATTTGTAACTTTGTAGATATTCGAATCTTTAGGCATTGTGGTCGTGACAGATGCGTTTTTTCTAATTCTTGTATTATCGCTAACATTTGTCTTCATATTCGCACTCGGACATCTCCAATGTTCTATGTCGTTAACATCATAAATATCTCTTAAACGAGCCAGGTGATAAGCCTTACGACACGATATACAAAGTATAAAATTTTTATCGGCTATACTCAAAAGAGTTATAATAATACAACAACCCTAGGAAACAGATTTTTTGAGCATTTTATCTTCTTGAAAATTTAAGATTAAATTTAAGTTTATATTAAATGAAATAATAATATTCTTATAAAATACTTGTTTTAATAAGAAAAACGAAAAAAAAGAGACGTTAAAGCTTATCTCATATGGTTAATTTCAAAAACAACGAATATGTACCAAATATTTAGCAAATGAGACGTGCCATTCTCAAGCATTGATCATTAATAGATGCAGATATTAATTTTTAATTATATAGAAAGTCTAGAGCGCAGATTTTGTTGTCGGAACAATATCTGCAGGTTGATTATGACATACAAATTATTAACATAAAACTTTTTGGAATGATGCGCAAGCTCAAATGCTTTCTACAGAATACTAAGACTACTACAGATAACTACAGAATACAGAATGATAAGAAACTAAAAACAACTAAAAATTGACACATGTGTATGTTTGTACATGTACTAGATTTCAGATTAATCGGTTGAATAGGAAATAAAATAATAATATACCATTTTTTTGTAGACATTTAATGCTAACATCGAACTTCTAATACAATTCGATCCGATCATAATTTTTGATGTTACTAGGTCGTAAAAAAGAAAATTTAGTCTTTCCAAGAGTACGTGGCACCAACTAGAAGCCGCTGTGTTACACTGCGTTTCACATTCCTAACTACAGGTATTATCCATTCCTATCTATTTACGCACCATTCCGAAATTCACATAATAAGTTTTAATACGATATAATTTATTTTAAATTCAATTTGAAATTACAGTATCTGTATATAAAAATAAAGATAGGAGTAAGATATGGGTAAATTTGTTCCAAACAATTTACCCTGAATCGGAAATAATGTACAAGTGAATAGTACAACTATAACTAGTCTGGCCATAAATACCGCATAAACTTTTCTTTTTTTTTCAACTCTTTAATTATTTTGAATTTGGAACACTTATTATATTAAAACCTTCTTTTGGTTGCGAGCACATATTTTTTCGTGTTCATTATCAAATTACAAAATGGAATGGGGTATTAAAGAAAATAGGATTGTAGTGATCGCCTTGCACAAAGTGGGTATGGAGCCGACGGTCATAATACAGACACCAGTAGCTTGATATCAGCCGTATGTTCGTATATCATACTATCAACAAATACAACAACACGCTCTGTCGAAGATCAAAAAAGATCGGGGCGGCCGCGTGCTATTGGGACTAAAAGGCTATTAATGTTGTTTTAGCCAGAATTCGTCGAAATCCCATTAGAAAGCTAAAAATCTTATCGCGAGAAATGAAGATTCCCGCTAGGACTCTGTCGCTAATTATAAAACAAGACTTGAGGCTCGGTGCTTATCGTCGATATACAGGACATGCCCTAAATTAATCTTCACAATTAAAGAGATGAGATGGATCAATCAAAATGTCTTCTATCGCGTTACGCAGGTGAAAGGCACAGAAATATCTTCTCTACCGATGCAAACAGTTTTTCGATTGAAGAATACTACAATTAGCAAAATGACAAAGTGTTCGCTCACAGTTCTAAAAAAGTTGTTCAAGTGGTCGGGTTGTTCAAGTGGTCGGAAAGGTACAACACATGGTCATAATCCTGCGTCAGTGATGGTTTGATTGGGTGTGTCTTATCAATGAGTCAAAAAATTACATTTTATCAAAACAAATGAAAACTTAAGCCAAAGTGAATCAAAATACAATCTGGGATCGTGTTATCAATTCTCACGGCAGGACTTTGCACGTAGTCAGTCACAAGGCACGAACTACCCAAGCCTGACTTGAAACCATCGTCCCGGACTATTATAAGAGCTGAAGACTGGCCCTCATATAGTCCAGACCTCAACCCTTTAGAATTTATTAACTATGGTAAGTT
Source organism: Pharmacophagus antenor (assembly GCA_018245475.1). Taxonomy (NCBI): domain Eukaryota; kingdom Metazoa; phylum Arthropoda; class Insecta; order Lepidoptera; family Papilionidae; genus Pharmacophagus; species Pharmacophagus antenor. The sequence goes on along the minus strand of DWQX01007217.1, from coordinate 1,457 downwards.
TTAAAGAACATGGCCTACTTTAAACGACACGGCGATATTGTTTCTTAAAACATCTTTAGAGCAAGCAATGGTAAAATTCCCCTTGGAAGCAGTGCGTAAATCCATAGATTCGTGGCCAAACAGATTAAAGGCCTTTATAAAAGCCAAAGGTAGCCATTCCGAATAGATGTTTTTTATTTTTTGAGTCATTAATAAATATTTAGGTAAAAATTTCAGTAATATTATTATTTATTATTTAGATTACTTAATTTAAAAATGCATTTTCTTTTATAACAGAACATTATGGCTGGACTAGGTAGAGTGTCTGATCGAACTGGTCCGGAATTCATTGTGCATATATTATTTTATAATTTATTTGACCATGGATGGCGGAATAGCTGCACTTTCAGTAGATTTAAAAGATGTTTTAAGATGTAAGCAGTTACCAAGCTCCTTCACGGTCCATGATCACTCTACACTAATATATAAATAATTTAACTGCAACATTGCAAATAAACATAAAATAAAAATGTAAGAGAAGCAGCGATGCCTTACGACCAACCACAACATACAACGTCGCTCCACACAATTCGCTGACAAGACGAAACTACAACTTACCTAACATTTAAGTATATAGACATTGATAGTGTACTTATTCTAATATAGTTTTATAAAATACGTAGGTTACATAAAAATAGCGAAATTACTTTTCAATTCGAACAACATCTCATTGGCTATACAAGTAATAATCTTTTTTAAAACATAATACAAATTGATTTATACTAAGTTTGTATATAAATTATAGGAACATTAATGACAGTAAAAGAACATAATAATTTCTGAATTACAGTAGTAGCAAGAAGAGTTATGTTGAATAATTTATACTTTGGAAATAAAAGCAATTTATAATTATCAACACCTACAACACCAAATTTTAATTCTATGTGTCATTAGGCATAAACTACGTGATACTATTAGTAACATGAAAATGATAGTTAAATATAGATACATCTATATTTTGTGACGACAGATAAAACTAACAAAAGCAACATATATCGCAGTAGTTTATGACGTTGAAATTGTTGACAAAATTTACTAGTTTCTACAATATGTAAAGTATGACAAGAATATTTAGAAAATTTTGTCGATTGTATTAGCTCAAACACTCGATGCCCGTAAATAAATATAATGTGACGAGATATTATGTTTCATCTTATTGTAAGTGCTGTTTGAGTTCGGTGAACAATAGCTTGTGTAGCACAGCGATTGCCTTCTACAACAACAGACTAGATGTTATGTCGTGTTAGCCCAGTAATTTAGACTCGTTACAGCAACTTCTAAGCCGAAACATACTGCTTGAGCACTACTGTTTTCGGTAGAAATGGCTGTGGCGGTACCTGCTAAGTCGGTCTCCGGCTAGAGAGATTTACCACCAACAAATAACCCTTTGACTTCTACCCCTACTCCTATCAAGAATG
>DWQX01007216.1:0-10378 GCA_018245475.1 Pharmacophagus antenor | reverse complement strand
CCTATTTAATAAGGTAAATAAATAATTTGTAGAGCACTAACTTTTGGAGTTTTGTTCAATATTGTAATTTTTTCAAGATGGTCTCAAACTTTTGGCCGGCAGTGTATATGTATTGAACTTATGATTTATTAATTTGATCTATTTGAAGTTAAATTTAATTTCTCGCTCCTTCCAAAGCCATTAACGAATCTCATTAAACACTGGTTTCATTTATAAATCGATGAGGTTTTATTACAACATCTTTTTACTGGTACGGTAGGATTGAAATATTCAAGACGTCATTTTCTTAAAAAAATATAAAATTATGTTTCCTGTTAATTATTGGTAGTGTGATTAATTTGTGAATATTTATTTAATTTTGCTTAGCAATAATACCTCTTTTTCAAGTTCTTTTAAATCAGTTATTGACAATATGTAAAATACAGGAAAGGGGATAAGATTACTTAGAAAACTATATTTTTGATGGATTTATAAAGATTTTTTATAGTCATTTTCTGAAAGCTAAGTCTTTCTTTCAATTTGCTTGTTTTGTCCTTGAAAATAAGGTATAAGAAAATGGCCTGTATTTTGAAGGGAGTATGGTAGATATTTAAATTACTTTCCTTTCATCACTAATCGACGATGAAATATGTACTGCAAAGATTTTATACCAATTTTTTTGAGTTAATTGGGCTCGGTTGGAAAGCATTTTAAAAAGAGTTGGCGTAGACTTTACAAAACTATTTTTTTTAATCACTGATTATAAATGACTGTTCAAGGTATTAATAAATCTGTAGATAATGAATGCAGTGACATTTCATGAACCCTGACCTATGCTTAGAAATTCAGTCTTTTGTATAAAAGATGGCCTTTGTGATGAAAATGACTGCAAACGCCTTTCAAACTAGATAAACGTATTGGTTTCATCTGAAAATGCAACGTGAAAGCGCCGATTCCTTTATTTTAAAAAACTTACGGGGGTGACATTTATTTGATCTTGGTTTTTAAAGACGACGTCTTAAGTAGCCCATATAATGACTTGCCTGTGTCTAGAGTTTTAGACCGATTAAAACGTAGATTTCTTCTAGAATAGTATATAAACTATTGTATTGGTTTTCACGATTGACTTTAAGGAATTAATTTATGTTTCTAGGTCATAATAACGTATTTACAATCTATCTTATTGACAATCCCGAGATTAGTAATATTATGTAAAATGTTCGTAAACGCTGTTGTGTCCATCGATGATTTTTTTTTGTACAAAACTAAGATTCATACAAGTTTTTTGATGTTAGGATATATTTTCTATTTATTTTTTTCTATAAATTACGAAACTGTTACACTAAATATTTCACATTTATTATGTATTAATACTGTCTCTTCTTATTTTTACTTTTGGCATATAAAACATTTAAGATTAAGTTTATAGGTACAATGAAATAAAATTAGTATAATTTGTATTAACACTAATTTGTGCTCTAAAAACAAAGCGTTTTAACAGACCTTTGATGTCACTTCTATAAAAATATGCACTTTTATTACGGATAAATAATGGAGAGCGATACATGAATACGGAGCTATCCCGCATTGTGATGGAAGGCAATGCTTTATATGAAAGCAGACCACCAAAAATGCCGAAAGTGTGCAATAAATTGCCAGATAAAGCGGAGTACGCGCTTTTGTGGGTAGCACAATAGATTTTATCGCAAATTTACATCACTAATGTCCTTTTCGTTTGATTTAAGAAGCACTTTTATTTAGTCATAAGCAAACAGGTTGGCCACTTGTTAAAAACGGTTAGTGATGATAAGCTACAGTGCTTATCCTTAATTGTTTTTTACTCTTTCCAATACTCGTAAGGGTTCGATCTCATAAAATAGAATGTCCGGAAAAGAAGATCCGAAAAGCCATTAACATGGAGCGTCGAAGGAGCAGAGTTCGAAATTTAATTGAAACGCTTCAAGACGCTGAGTAAATGTACTCTACGAATTTATATCTGCAAGTGACAGTCCGGATTCATTGCTTAATTGTCGGGCTATTTGATTTTCATTTGTGTAAGGTTTGATTTATAACATCTCCTTTAGTAACATTAATATCAATGCCTCATAGTATAGTCATTTGATTAGTAGTAACTTTTTTATTACTTTCAGGTTAACTATTTTATATAAATACAATTATCTAATATTTTTTTAATGTTTCTTATTATTTGGTTGGTATAATTAACATTATTATTATTAACTTTGACATCCGGCGACAGCACAATGGTGTCGTTTTGTTACGGGTGAAAAGTAACAGATGAACAAATCTCTTGCTCTCTTTAAGGCCAAAAACCGTTAAAAACACTTGTTGCGCTTTTCGTTTTTGTTATAATATAGAAATTTTTATTTTTATTATAGAACATATATTTTTATTTGGTCTCTTAAAATTCATAAAAATTTTGCTGAAACATGCGGACATCAAAGAGTTAATTTAACTATTGGTTCAAGTAATAAGTAAATATTTCGGTCCTAATAAATAGATAGAGATGATTTTAAGATGTATATTCCATTGTTTGTTTCTACGCAGCGAAAACTATCAAACGTATATATTCAATTCATAAGATCTTTAATTATCTATACTAGTATGATATTTCTTTGGACGGTTATGAATTTAGCTGATTTTTATATAGCACAGTGACAAAACGAGCAAGGCGTTCACCAAATGGTAAATAATACGCGTTGCCATAATAATGAGGCGAAATGAAAATTAATTAGTTAGGATGTTTACAATGTACGTGATCTAAGTCTCCCTAACTTAATAACTTCTCTAGCTATAGAATTATTTCAAACCACACAACTGCAAAAAAAATAGAAGACGTTAATTTAATGTTTCTAAAAAAAACTGAAGATTAATTCGTTCATAAGTAAAAAAAATACAAAGTGCTTTTTGGGATGTCTCAAAGGACAGTACCAGCACATTTAGAAACACAAAGCTATCACACTTTACTGCAGGGAACGGGTGCTTTAAAATCCGAGTCGAAACAAAGAATAAAAAAGCGAGCCGAGTTTTAAAATATTGCACAGTCGAAATGCGACCGTGAGCGTAGGAATTTTCATGTTCGGTATTTTGATACGGCCATTAATTCACCGGTGAAAACGGAAATTAATCGGATTGAAATACTTAGCGCCGTAGGAGGTCAGTATCAAAAATTATTTAGTGGTATAAAGGTTGCATTATTATTTTTAGTATGACGTTGATTAAATGAATTGAAATAAAAATTACATTATTCCATGGCTAGTGTTTTTACGGAGAAATATTGCAATTGACTAACCTATGGTGACATTTGTAAATTAAAAGAATCTTTATTTTCTGTTTATTTTACAATCTGTTATAAAATCCGTAAGTTTAACTTTAACCTTAAGATTAAAACTTGAGCTGCCACTAAATTTTGAACTAATTTAGTAACTAACCATAATAAATAAAAAAGAATCGGTTCCACAAAGTATTCCTCGGCTGGTATTATGAATTAAAACTACGCTAACATCTGCAAAATGTATAGTTTATAAAAGAAATGTATTAATATAGATTTGAGGTTAAAAATCTCGATAACCTTATAACCTATTTGTTACCACAATGAATATTATGACAATACAACAAACAGTCGCAGGCCAATACGAATATTCAAAAAGGTAATCCATTAGCTTTGTACATGCATTTCATTCGAGTACAAAATTGGAAACAGTCGTGGATTGAGGAAAGTGGATTTTCTTTTAATACAAAATTCTGACTTTTTCGTTAAGTCAATTGATATGTACAAAAGATTAGATATTTTCTTTTGGAATTACATTTTACCGTTATAAATGAAAAAGGAAAGATTATTAGACAGTGTTCTCCCACGCTTTATAAATCTCTCTTTAGTCATAAAATTCTTGCGGGAGAGCTCATAATTTTTATTTTATTGGTTTATTAAAAATCATTATTTTTATCAGTGTATTTAAAAACAATATATTTTATTTGAAAGTACATACACGAAAGATTCTACGAAAAGTATGAATGCTGTAATTAGTTTAAAAAAATAATTGTCTCCTTTTATATTTGGGATTGACAATTCTATGTTATGACGATCTTTATACGGCATGGCGCGTTTTTTTTTTAGATCATAGCATCATTATTAACTACCGTGAAAACGTTTACAATGTATTGTCTAATTTCAGTGAATATCTTATATTTCTTGAGACTTGTTTCGTTTCTTTTAAACGTTGGCTTTCCCGAAGTCTGCAACGTGTGTTATCACAAAGAACAGCGGCTTCGGCTCAGACACTTAACCATTTGCTGGGAGCATCGAACGCTGCGAGTTCACCATTTAATGGAAAATTTCCAGCTCGTTGCATAAGCGTTTTCTGATTGAACAAATTAGATCTGCGAACGTCGTTTAGAGAAAGTACAGTAATTTGTGGTTTATTCGAAGTGATTGCTGTTGGGAAATTCGTTCATATTTTACAAGTATGCAAATCAATATTTCTATTATTACATACATATAATTAGTACTTTGTCCAAGTCACCGACATGGCCCATAAGATTGCTAGTCCTTAGTGACAATGGGCAGCGCATATTTCTCGGAGTGTTGGCAGGCCTCCCAGGTAGATAGACAGTAGAGGTTGCGGACAGTCGCTGGATGAGGGCAGCGCAGAAGCGATCGGTGTGGAGATCCTTGGAGAGATGTATGCCCAGCAGTGGGTGTCTTTCGGCTGATGATGATGATCTTTTAAAGTATGACAAGAAGAAAAACAGTGCCAATGGCGACTATAAGGCATTTACACATTATGCTCAAGAGACAAGCTTGATTCATTTCTTTTATGCGATAATTATTACTAATTTTATCAGTTGCAATGATTTTCTTCTATTTTAAAAGTCAAGCAGTACACAATCATAGCATTAGGGAGATTTAATAGAATGGGTAAATTATCGCGTCTTTGAATCGGGCATTAAGATCCAGACTTATCAATCGTCTGTGATCTAATATCTAAAGCCACAAAATTGTCTGCCACGATGTTTGCTAATGAGATTTATTTAAATTTCTTCAACTAGTTTTTTTTCCACCTAAAAAAAAATTGAACCCAGTGTTTTTGAAGAAAAGTATATATATTGTGACTAATGTAAGTTGATTTCGTAAAGCTTTAATTGGGGAGTCGGTACATGTACATATATACCATTAAAAGCTTTACTTAATTAACTGGCAATTTTATTTACTTTTTCCGATTTGTATGTTTGATTTCGTAATATAACCAGGCTTAACAGTAGAAGAATACTGGTAGCGCATGAGATTGAATTTGTCTTTTCGTTAAAAAAAAAAAAATTAAAAAGTGATATTTCTTGTCGTAATCGAAACCTGGTACATCAAATACATAAATCGATTTTAACTACAAATACCTTAACGCTACCAAAATTGCAACATTGTTATTAAATTTACAATAATATTGTTTTATTACTTTAATGAGGCCGCGAAATGCATAAATTGGGTGAATGCATTTAATAATTACATTTTACGATGCTCGGTTTTGTGTCTACATTTAATCGAAATGTTACATATAGTATTATATTGATCTAAAAATTCAACAAAATTAACAGGGTCCCTTTTCAAAAATTCTTATTGAGTGGAGTTTTGTTCCATGATGCAATTTGTCCTAACTACATCAGTTCTTTATTACTACCCCATGTTGAATAGTAAAAACTTGCATATATTTTACATTAAAATGATCATTAATGTACGTATTTATATAGGATGTCAAATCCTCAATCGTTGACTTTTGAGTAACGACAAATCACAGTTTTTTTTTTAGTACGACTAGTTCATTTGATAATTTGAAATATAATTATGATAACTCATTGTGAACATCTTAATTTGTCATTAATACACTAATTATAACGTAAAGAACAATCTTTTTCTTTGAACGTTTTCTTTAACTTCTTCTTTTTCTTTGATATAAAGTCGAAGATATATGAGTGTTCGTCTTTTAACTTTTATAGTAAATTTCAAATGGAGTGTTCGCATTGTGGAGACAAGAGGAAGAGCCGAGGAATGCAAAGTACACGCTTACCAAAGATCGTTGAGAGCGTTTCCATGTTCCTACGGTATGCATCAAATCTACAATTAAATAAAAGTTGTATTTTTTATTAAAATATTTTTATTCATTGCATAGAATTTTATATATTATTATTTTTGTAACGTCTTCATAATTTTTTAGTAAGAGTTTACCATTGTTATTCATAAAAATATAGTTCTTCAAGTATTTGCAGATAAAGCATTGCAGGTAAATTTTAAATAAATCATTATTATAATCGTGGGCAGGATTCGCGGACAGTGACAACTGTAATTGCGGCGCTTCGCAAATGGTTGCTCTTATTGGTCCGTAAAATAATCTTTTTATGGGTTAAACAATAAAGTACACCATTATTGTATAATTTGCTAACAAATTTATTAAACAAAATATTGTCATTACGTCGTAACGTTGTTGTTGTTTGTTGTAATGTTTCAGAACAGATATATGATAACACATTTTTATAATTTATTTCTGATTTGATAAATTAATTTAGTCTAAAATGTTACTTACAATAAAATGTATAATCACTGTTACCAGTCTAATCACTTGATATTGGCTCGACATATTTGACTTTTTTTTCTTGTATTTCTAATTATTGGCATGATTGTTAAAAAAAAATTGAATATCAATCTAAATATTCGAATATTTGGATCGCATACTTATAAAAAAATTTATAATTGTGTCATATTTGGCTAATAAAATTGAAATCTATTCTATTGTACACATCAATTTAATAAAATGTATTAGTTCAAAGTTTTAGCGGTGAACGCAATATTATAATCACCGGATACAGGAAATTGTTATACAGTTCTAAATATTAATAGTTATATATTTTTAAAAGCAGATTCATTCAATTTATTAGTTTATAACACGTATGCGAGAATTTGAGCAAACGACTGATTTCAAATGAAAATTTTAATTCAGAAGTATAGTATTATGCACAACAAATATGGGTTTAGTTACATATCGTGTTATTAATATTTCAATAATATAGTCAACAGCTGGTAGTCTCTTAAACGCGATCACCGAGTTTAAAGGTCACGATAATGGCCGGCTTTTAGCTACCGCGATATTTTTACTTAATTAGTTTAGGATGTTATGAGAGCGGTTAACACTTTCCGACCTTTCGTATAATGAGCGATATAAATTAACTTAATTTAACAGTTAATACTTGGGTAGTTAAGGTGAATCGCAATTTTGAAAAAAAAATAATTTCATAGAGAAATCAATACCTAGAATCTTGTCATAAACAAGCTATACCGTTGGTTGTAAAGTTGAAATTTGAAATATATGTTCCTTGTTTTGTGTAAGTTACATACCTATACATAACTAACAACAAAATTTTTCAGGAATATTATTTATTGCTTAATATTTTAATAATAACTTACCACGCATAGAAGCGGGCGAGTAAAAAATAATTACAGTAAAGTTCCGTTACAAAATATTAATTGCGTGTAATACAATATCTTCAAACACTATAATCTAACGTCAAAATTTGAGACAAGAATGACATTGTAAAATTTGGACATATTTAAATATTCTTATGAAGTACAATTTGACTATTGAGTAAAAGCCATCCAATTTAAATGGTTTGCTGGATTAATTTAACAGTTGAAGTAATACCTTACGACGAGCACATAATAAACTTTGAATCAGACTTCTCCCAGACGATGGCACAATGCTCCTAAGGGTATGCGTGTCTAGATATTCTTAAACGGTCGTTTTTTTTTATTTGATGACTAATTTTACGGACATCTGTGAGAGTATAATGCATTGTACATTCTGTATTTATGGGGAAAAATATTATTGTACAAGCTTTTTGATAATTACTGTTTCCCTATCTATATGTAAAAAAGTACACCTTATCACAATAAGTACATTCATATTACGATTGTAATCGGATTTGCGAAAACCAACTAGTTCAAACAAAGGTTTCCACGAAATTATTAAAGCTCATATGCCCGTGTGCTCAGATGTATGCTATCAGCGAACAAAAACTCATTCGGACATTGCGGTATATAATAAATATCTTTATATTTGTAACTCTTTATTCATGCAAGGTACATTTCTAAGCTAATTTAAAGCTTTAACCTATAGGCGTTCAGTAGTTGCGTGTTACAATGCAATAATATTACTCGAATACAAACGCCCAACTATCCAGTACAAATGGCATAAACAGCTGCCGCGTTTTGACGTGCACAATGGCAGTCATTGCATTCTTTCGAAGACCTGGAACAAGAGAACAATATATTATTTCTTTGCCTTAGCTTGTAAACACCTTGTCGAGCTTGCATTTTATACTATAATTATTCCTAATTATTTCGTAAGTATGCTTATACTGTAACAGAGTAGAAATGTATGCTTAGACTCATTTTGTCATATTTTTTTTTTATTATGATACAAAAAAACTATATAAAAAGTATGCTAATTTTATTGCCAGTGGTACATTTAAATGATTAAATCTTTATGCACCCAAGATTAAGCTTAACTTCAAAAAACCTTTTTTACTCAGTTTTATTCTACACTTTAGCAACCAGCGCTACATCGTCTCAGGGACGTGCGTTTACCTTTCATTTCGGATATTCCTTATAGTTTGGAACGAAGCAAAATATTGCGCTGAAGTCAATTAGTTTCCTATAATCATTTATAAACTATAATGTCCCATGAGTGGACATACGAGTGATAAGCTAGATCTCCAATGAGAGGGAACAGCGGACTGACTTTTTAAGCATTTTTAACAGATCCATGATGGTATTGTAGTTCAAAATAAAACAGCCTTAAAAGAAATGACGGCTATTATTAAGAAAAATTTAACCGTTTCTTCCGATTTTCGGAATAGTGTCGGCAAATAAGGCAGCATTTAGACATTAACAGAGGTACCGATATTACTCATAAGCGATAACATCGGCATTCGTTAGTTATTATCATTAATAGTGTTACCGTTCCGACTATGTCAAGCGTAACTTTTGTTTCATCTAAAATACATCTAGCTTAGAACAGATGTAATTTAGTGTATGAGAAGTGATTTTTATTATTGAGAAAGGATTAAATGCGATTTTATTGTTTAGCAAAATCGTCGTGCTAAACGATCAAGAATAGTTCAAATGGTCAGGGTTCAGCAGGATGTTTAGTCGATAAAGTTATTTTAACAGCGCGTTTGACCTTCTACAGCTCGCAATGTGTATTCTAGACGTACTTACGTTGCTAAAAAGTGAACTATCTTTAGGTGAATATTTTTATTATAGCTAAACTATTTAATAGTTCAAATGATCAGAAGTAATACCGGTGAACGGGAGAATTGATTTTCACAACTATCGTCATGAAGAAAATTTGCAGATATCTATGAAAAACTTTCCCTTATCAATAACTAAGACTGTAGTATCTCTTTTATTACTAAAATAAAGCTATATTTTCTTGTTTTTCACGCAACTAAAAATATACCGTAAGTCTCTTTTGAGGCTACTTTTTATTCCATAAAGTATAAATTCACAGTAAACCAACAAAAGGATGGCACTTCACCTCAATTTCACGCCAAGTTACGTGACTATGAGGCCGTAGATGATGAAGCGTGCTCGCCCTGAACATTGGCTCACATATGTATGACTGCTGGAATACAGCAGTGTTAACATGGCAATAAAAATCTTTTCTTTTTAATGTGAAGTGGGTACCGCAGAATATTTAAATCTCCTAATTGGTAATGATTAAGTAACTTCAATTGTTTGTTATAGATACGTATGTATACCATCATCAATTTTAAGATAGTATAATACTATAAGGGCCAGTAATAAATTCGCATACTTCTTAAACATAGGGAAAATATACAGCTGCAAATAATAAAAAAGGATATTTATTGCGCGATAAATTATTACAATTCTTTAAATTCTTATTCGGTTTTATTTATTTTAGAAATTTTAAAGTGTTTCGTAGCTTCTCCTTTAATGTCTCCATATTTTTTTCCAAAAAATATACACTATTTCCTGATTGAAATGTGAAATATGTATTGAAGAAATTGACGATAAACTTATAATTAATTTTGCGGCCGTCGTCATGAACTTGCGTCCATGTTCTCGACAGCAAGAACTTAAACTACAATAAGTTACATGTACTTAATAAATGGAATATAGAGCGATATCGTACAACTAGGTATCGCTAAAAGAGGGATACTGCTTAACTAGTTAACATATTGCAAGACTGTCACATGCGAAAGTCCAATTTTTTTTCATTTTATTGCATCGCCTAGTTCTCCTTTAAGCTATGTTCCGTATCGGAGACTAGTTAACCGATTCGTCTAGACAGACATATATATATATATATATATA
>DWQX01007215.1:0-10378 GCA_018245475.1 Pharmacophagus antenor | reverse complement strand
AGAGCACTAACTTTTGGAGTTTTATTCAATATTGTAATTTTTTCAAGGTGGTCTCAAACTTTTGGCCAGCAGTGTAAGTGGCAAAAGGCTGGTCACGTCTGTTGTAATAGTGGCTACCAATGAAGTAGGCGTGTGAACTGTTGCAGACTGTTGAGATGATGATATAAAATTAACATCAAATTATGAAGATTTGTTGAAAGTTATCATTTCGTCAACAATTAGCATGGCAATAAAAACATTATAATTTATTACACCCGAAATTTAAACTCATAAGTGTTAAACTCCTGCCGTATATTTAAAAATAGGAGACATATATCGTAAGTAAATATATGTTTCTCGTATGACAGAGAGTCTGGGCGTGCGCCCGTTCGCTTTCTTTTCCGTAAATATAGTAGAAAACTGCGTTTCCTCAATCAGCTTCATTTTCTAGGAAACCTGTATGAATCCGGGTGCAATCAAGCCATTTTCAACGTCCGTATGTGGCTAATGTTAGTCATAGCCGAGCCTGCTAGAGAACGCGTGATTTAATAAACAGAGATAACATTCTCGTTTAGTAAAATAATTATAAGTTTTCTTTATAAAGTATTATTACAATCAAAATAATAAACACTGCGGAAATAAATACCATCGTTCTAGTAATCGTGTTTCGCGAGAATGTATTTTTAAGTATGTGAGTAAAATAAATATTCTTGTTCTTTCGGAACTAACACTGAATATAATGTAAGTCTGGTCTATTTTCATACTACATAAAAAAAAGCATAATCAAAAGCAATTCAGGTATATCTGTAGATGCCGCAGTAACCCAGGCCCAAAATTTAAACCCTCTCTTTGCGTCGGGTGTTACATAATAATCAGAATGACCTGGCAAACAGTATCAATATGGCACTGCGTTTTTGTTCAAATACAAAGCGATCATACTTTCGGATCGTTCTCCTAGTTACACACCTTCCCACAATGAGGAGCAAGTAAGGACATTCTAAGGTGATTTTTTTAATCACCAATGGACATGATCCTAATTTCACATGATGCTTGCTCGGTCAGAATATTCTGGTTCCCATGTATAAGCCTGCAGAAACAGCAATGCTGTTACGACAACAGATTGACATTGATAGTGGTTGCTAGCTAGGTGGATTCGAAAAACCCAATCGTCGTCAATTCTTCATGGTGCCATCTTCAAACTGAAATTCGACGGTCAGCCGGAGAAAAATATAATGGTTTTGCACAATGCTTTTTATTGAATTCTGGCTATGTATGGTCCACTCTCTTAAATCCTCAAACCACTTTCTTCTTTACCGACCAGGTGCCCTTCCTCCTGGTATCTTGCCTTCGAGGATCAACCTACTCCTGTATCCCGGGAATCAAACCCCGGACCTACACGTTAAGGCAAACAGTAAATCAAATTGCCACGAAAACAGTATTAAAAATATAATGTTTGTGGAAAGGAAAAAACGAGGCAGTAAACAGAAAAATGCAACAAATTTTTGCATGAACGTAAATAGCTCTAAAAGTTGTCGAAGGAAACTCGGAAACGTTTGCGGAAAGAGAAAACGCTAGGGTCGATCGCCCCACGCAGCTCGCTTTCACTCTACCAACCGCAAACGTATACTTATTGGAGTCATTACACGTTTAGATCACAATACATTTTATTATTGAAACACAAAGTTATACCTATCATCTTTCACCGACCAGACAGACAATCGAAAGGAGCTTACGACTTCGACCTTTTTATTAAATCGGTTACGGGCTAACACTTGGCTTTGATTCCACCCGAAGATGAGTGACAATGAGGCCGTAGATGCTGATGCTTGTTCGCCCAGAACACATCTTGCTCTCACATGTATGCCTTTGTTTTGGTTTTCGGGAAGGAAATCTTCGAAAGATACCCTGCTTTCTGGAGGAAGTCAGGGTTATGTAGGAGTTTTACCCACTAAAACCTCCTCAGTGGTCGACAGACGGAATCGCGGGATCTCTTACCGGAATGCAACCGCGGTCTATGTACTAGTATGCCTGCCGGAATACAGCAATTGTATTATGACGGCAGATTGACATTGAAGGTGGTAGGTTCAAAAAACCCTACCATCATCCAGACTGCACTACTCCTGTAGCCCGGGAATTAAACTCGATACTTCCCCGTTATAAGACAAACGGGTAAACCACTGTACTATGGAGGCAATCACGACCATTCCAAATATTAATAGTATCAATACTGACATTGTAAACGCAAAACTATGCCTGTTTGTTAACTTTCACACCTAAACTTCGTAACCTATTACAATACATTTTGATGCCACAATTGAAGAATATGGATGGAAGAGGTATACTACTTTATGTCGAGAAAATTAAATATTAAAGGAGGTAGGGGAAGAAAGTTTGTCCAAAGGTTTAAGCGATTTTACTGCTGAAAATTAAATGTTATGTTGAAAATTCGACAGATACGTTATTACGTTTATGCTGTATGGATTACGTTAATTTCAATTTGATTATACCGTTTTACTGAAGGAACCTCTGATTCCCCTATAGAACGAGTACTTGTCTAGTTTGGGAGACAATAGTCATTGTAACTCAATTTTTATTACTAGCTTAAGCTGACAAAATGCTAATCTTTTGCCTAGTAACAAACATTTTCCGTTTAATTCTTGATAGTAATCGAAAAAGAAGCACTGATTTTTTAAGTGTCCCTTGTTGTTATTATTATTTCTCAAAAAAAAAAATCTGCTATAGTCGATTATTTATCCACACGTACAAAATTAGAACGCAAAAGTTAACACCTACGAAAGCAAAATGTAAAGTTAAACATTAATAGACACCACTTGAACAAACTGGTTAAAGTTTTAGACAATAAACAATACACAAAACGAGTGGTAGTCATTTACATAGCTACTATCTTCACGCCCTCAATACAAAAAGCGCGAAGCGCTAACCTTTTGTCCAAATAATTCTTTTTATCTGACTGACACACTTCGATACTCGAGGCGGAAAGAGTCGATTTTGGCAATTTGCATCATAAAGACATACGAATTAGCGTTTAGCCGTTTGTCTGAGTCAGAATGAAAAAAACAACAACACATACAGAAAGTATGCCGATGTACTCTCGACAACCCGCGAACCTTCGTGAGTCAACTCTTGGATTGGCAAAATTTTGAATTGGTGTCGATTCGCGAACGGTACGCGAGAAATGAAAAGCCTCTCTGCCCTAAAATCTTTTCGTCGATATGATTCGCGGAACATGATTCTTGTGAGTCATATTGTTATATTAATGTGCCTTTAAAGCGAGTGTTTGAAACACTATTTGCGTTGAATAACTGAAAGCATTCAACACAAAACACGACTTCCACCTCTCATCATCACGTGGTGCCATCTTCGAGTTGAAGCTTGACGGTCAGCCGGAGAATACTGTTTCGGGCATGCGCAATAATCTTAATTTTTATTATAACTATATTGGGTCCACTCTTATATCCCTAAACCATTTTCTTCTTTGTCGGTCAGGTTCCCTTCCTCCTGGTATCCCGCTTTCAAAGCTTAACCTTTACCTTGGTAATTCGTACTGGAACCCACGTTGCAGATAGCTAAAAAAGGCAACCTTCCTCTGTATGACGGTTGTGCATCTGTCTATACAAAGCTAAAAATTAATTTACAAAATGAATGTTGTTAGCGCCAACAGCTTATTCAACATAACCGAAGCAAAAAAACTACGAAGCTTATCACGAGAACTGATTATTCTCTCGACTATTCTAAATAGTATTTTACTATTACATTTGACCTAAACTTTAGAAGGGAATTACCCTATTTTATAATCTTTTCTGTTGTAAAATGTACGTCGCGGAAATAGGTAAAATATCGATGTAGCATTACCCAAAAATGATATGAATAAATTGCTAACTGTCGCCATCTATCTGTGGATAGCATGAGTGAATTGCATAAAAGATAATTACTACAAAGTAATTATACTTCCCTAGAAAGCTATCGGATCTAGTTTTCTGGTATATCATATATCTGGTATACCCTTTGTATTTTTATCAATTAACAAAAAGAAATAGAAGGTTTTTTTTTAGTTTCAGATTACTAATACATTTGTAATATAATGGAACAAAAATTTGTTTACAATTTTTTTGGTATTTGTGTAGCACTCCTTCCTATATTAAAAACCACTCGTATAGATTGTTGAACAATATTTTAAGTACATAGGTGACTTAAAATAAGGAAATGGTTAAGCAAGTTTATAAAAATTCTTATAGAACTGCATGAATACTTGCACTTGTTTTTAAAATACATTTCTTTAGTTGTACACGTTCAATATTGAGCTCTGTAATACATATCTAAACCTTTTTATGGATTGTAACAATATTTTATTGTATTAATAAATTCATTAACATTTAATACATCTTTTTATCCATATTTTTTATCGGCAATAGGATAATAATTGAGCATTATTGCATATCGTAGCCTATTGCAACAGTGTTGCTTAAGTACAAATACTATTTGTCTTTGGAAGCATTTAAAACTTTGATATGTTAAAAAAATATGATTTTTCCAGATTTTTAGACAAGCCCAATAGATTATACCATATCGTTAACCTTTAGTTTCTTCTTGAAGCACTAATGCCCCCGTAATATTTGTAAAAAATATACAATTATCACATTATTTATCTGTTTTTTTTAATTTTCAAAAATGACTATTACATGACAAGGAAGCCTATTTCATTCTTTGATAGCTATCAACGGTAAAACATACTCGATTGGAACAATATGACAGTCCTGTATATAACTTTACGAACAAACATGTATGGTTGTTTGTAAGAACATCCTTCGACTGTCAAAACTCTATTCGTCAAGTGGCTTCAAAGTAAAGAAGTAGTTGGAAGACATGGACTTGGAAAAAGGAATGAAAGGGGCTAGATATAGCTACAGTTCTGCACCGAGAATTCCCTTAAAATTATGAATAACTGTTCTAAGCAACACCCAAGAATACTCTACACATGGGTAATGCCAGGGCACATAATATAGGGGAATGATATATATAATATAATACAGGGGATATAAATAGTAATACCCAAACTTACCCTGGAGCTAACTGTAAGAGTGATCACAGATAATTGGTTGCAAATATGGCACTAAAATTAAAGAAGCGCTCATAAGTTGCCTAAAAACCACAAAAACGAGCTGATCGTAGCCGACTTTCTGTATTTAGCCAATGCATTGACGGAAAAACATCAAACCTGGATGTAGACTGCAAGATAATAAACAAGATAGAGGAAAGAAGAATTATACGATGGCAGTTCCAGTGTCTGTAAATCGCATATTATTTTAATATAATTCAAATGCAAACACAAAATCAAAATCTATTTATTTAATAATATTTGTATAATCACATAATCAAAAATCGTGGCTTACTTTTTAATACGCAATGCGCCCTTTTCTGAGTAGAAAAACTCCAGAGACTCGATATTTTTTTATAGTCGTACTTACAAACTTAGAACTAAAAAGAGCATATTTAAATTTATTAATAAATTAATTACTTCCTTTGGCAATTTACTGTAACATTTTTGACACATTGACGACCTGAATACTGGGCGAGTCTGTTTCTATTACTCAAACGCGATGATCATCATGGTTATATTGTAATCCAAATCTTTTATAAAATAGCATGAATATATAGATTTCGTATTAGTACTGTTTTGTAATAAAATAATAATACCTAAAGCTAGACATATGTTTCTAAAATTTGCCGAATGGTAATCCATTATAATGTCTTACAATTTAATATATTTATAAGAACAGAAAGAGACAGCGATATAAATTCAAATATTTTCCATTCGCTATAATAGAATTCTAATATTTATTTGAATTTAAAAATGGTAACAGGAGACAACATCCAAATTTTCCAAATTCAAAAATCATTCATAACGAAGTTTTTTTTTTTTCACCAACAAAATCTCTTGCACTTTGTTGCCAGTTGCGCGTCCACTTTCTTATGTTAATACGAATTGATGTCCATTTGTGTGTGAACAAATGGAAATCGATGGCTTCCTGCACATTACACGTGTACAATGATCAAGAAGTCATTCAGGAAGCGGCTGGACAAAAACTAACAAAGCCTCCTTTTCAAGTCACGCGATGAAATGACCAACCCTTTGCGATTACGCCTGAATGAGATAGGCGCCGCTCTTTATTAACATTGTCTCGCAATATCGAAATACTAAGGAGGTAAATATAAATACATACATAAATGTAATGTATATATGTAAATATACTAAAGTACAACTAAGAACATATAAACTTTAATTAGTCAACTATAGTGGAAATAAACCCAGCCAAGTAAAAAGCAAAGACTTTTTAATTAAGAACACAGTAGATTAAAGTAACTATCATATATAAAATTATTGTACTCTACTATATTTTCTTGTTAGTGTATAGGGTGAAAAGTATGTAGAAAAATAGATATTTGCTTTTTGTCTGTGTACTTTACTACTCAGCACAATAAACATAATGTGAGCAACTGTGTTGCATTGGACATAATAACTTTAGTGGTTTTGAGAACTATACTTATTAAGACCCCAATAATTGCATTGGAATTTAATTAACGACGTCCTCAACATGAAAGAAAAAATATTAGGCATCTTACTATTATTTTAATACATTGCAGATTACACAGAAAAACTCTTTGTAAAATGTTACAGTACAACCGATCGAGGAAATCTTCCTATTGGACAATGCAATGCAGTACTGCATATTAAAGACTTTAATACAACTTCTTTTATCAGTCATGGCCTAACACTTGATCTAGACTTCATCTGATTTTAAGTGACAATGAGGTCGTGATGGTGAAAGAATGTTCTCCCAGAATACTTCCAACTCTTACATGAATGAACACAGCGATGCTATTATGGAGGCAGGCGGGTAGTGACGGTTGTAGCTTCACAGACGGATTCGAATAATTGTACCCCTATCCAAATTCCCCTCCTGTAGCTTAACAATTGAACCCGAGACATCTACGTTACAAGCCAAACCACAGCGTCATTAAGGCAATTAATTGTATACCCGTTTATCTTCGTTGATCGCGTTATCAAGTGGATAGATTATAATCAAGTACAATTTGTGCGAGCGGCAATGTGTTAATATAATTAAAAAACAAAATTACACACGTGATATATAACTTAATTCAATGGAAACGTAAATTTAGCCGTATTACATAAGACCTAAATCTTTCGCATAGAAAGACATCTCTTTCACCGCTGTGACATTATTTAATACAACGCAACTTTTGTTACTGGAATGCACATAGAAATATTCCTAACAAAACACTTTTAACAAAACCCGATTAGCGACCGATTTAACTAAACGCTTCACTGTAATCTCCTTAATGCTTTAAATAAATATCCTAAGGCCACTCGAGCCAGTCGGCGTCTCACCACCCAAGAAAGAATTTTAATTCCACTCTTACAGTTTTGCGCGACCGTGATGCATTGGTTAAATGACAATTATAGTGTTGAACGCCGCAAAAGATATGCGCGTTTTTGGGTGGGCTGTTTTTTTTTTCGATTTTAATGGTTGCGCTTTCGACCGTTTTAGGAGACTTTTGGCGATCTATAGTATGTACTTATATAATATGTACTTTCATATTTATTTTATCTAATGCACTTTTCATAGAAAGGAAAGTATCTGAAAATTTTTTGTAATGATGCTAATAAAGACAAGAATCGAAAAAATAAATAAATAAATCTAAGGCCTGGATATTTCCAATCCGCACAAACAATTGGATAACTATAGGTGTACCAAATTTAACAGTATTAGTTTATACACAAAGACCGCAGTAGTTTTCAACTTTAATTACTAAAAGAAATGTCCACCAGGCAGATGTTACAAAAGTAACAGGTAAATATTATAAGATCGAAACGGATAAATTTAGGTTTAACACTTAAAAAAATATGTTGTGATTAAAATAAACAAAATACGTTAAATTTAGGATGTTTATAATTAAAATCTTAAACATAAATATATACATACAGTGTGGGAAAAAAGAACATATTTTTCAGATAATAGTGCTTAATCGATTATTGTAGATCCAAATCGATTCTAAATTCAATATTATTAATGGGCGCAAATACACAACCTACCGTAAATTATTCCTCAGATGCGATGAAACGATCGATAGGCAAATGCTTGGACGCCGACATGTATCAGTACTATAAACCAATTGAAAATCAACTCAGAGCTGCAACAATGAAATAACAACTATGTCACCTTATTTATAAAGATTAAACTAATATTTTTAATATTTATATTTAAGACGCGTGTCAAGAATGTGTGACATCAGTGTCTAAATATAGAAACGGTTTTTTTTTAAAAATATCAATTTTACTTTTTTCTTGCGTATTTCTTCCGAACAATGTTGTGACAGATCTTTTATAATTGATTACTTTATACCATGAAAATGTTAAAAAAACATACACATTACACATATTTTATTTGTAATATATAATTACGATGTACCTATACAAAAAATTAAAAAGAACCTGTTTACTAGATTCAATAACATTTTACGTGATACGAAAAGTTTTTAATGATTTTTTTTTAATTTTCAAGAATTATTAATATACCAAATTTAGAAATTAATTATTTGTCCATATCTATATAATATAATATTTTTTGTAGCATCTCAACCATATGAAAAAAGAAGAAAAATTTCAAAGAACATCATATCAAATTTTTTTACTAAATCAAAATGTTGACATTCTGAAAAGTTTTCAGGTGATTTATTTGTTTCATCTCATTTATTTTAATTTTATGTTGTATTATTTACATGTGTATTTAATTATTTTAAAACTAACCACCACCGTTAACTGACTTCCTTTTGGTGAATAATCCGGCGGGTTCGCCGTCGCTGGGAGGGAAGCGAGGAGGTAAGCTCCCTTTGCCATTCCGCCGCCTCCTTAGCAGCCATTACCTGCATCATAGACAGACTCAACTACTCCTATGGCCTGGGAATCGAACCCGGAACCTTCGCGTAATAATACAAGCGGTAAACCAGGGCCCCAAGGAAGCAGTTAAAATTATTTAATTTAACGAAAACTCCTTATTATACTTATAAGCTAATTGATATTTATTATTACATAAACTTGTTCAAATCGTAAATAAACAAGACGACGAAAAACATATACATTGTCGTAATAATACTGTTATATAAATAATTTAAGATTTTTCGCTTTAACAATATAACGATGAGGCGGGAATTTAGTGAACGCAAACATTAATAAATAAAGCATCGTCTCTATAAATCCAACGTCCAAGGCAGCATGGGGCACTCCAGTAAAGCTGATTGGCTATCCATCATGCGATGCAATTGTTATGTTGTTCATTTTATTTTCGTAATTCTTTTTTTTCTGTTAACAAAGTACCCGCTGGTCACTCGAAACACCTCGCTGGTCTCGGACATTTTGCGACACATCCGCAGTTTTTGTACGGTAGTGTTGAGCATTCTTAATAAATATATCGATAATGTTTTTATTACATATAGATCAAAAGATCAAAAAACCTTTATATATTTCCTTATCGTTTTTGCTCCATTGTTACATGTGAATAAATTGTTTATTGATAATTAAAACTGAAATCCAAAGTCTTACTTATATTATTATGTATATTTTATACGTATACACGAAGCAAATGCGACAAAGTATTCTGGACGAGACGCTTCCTTATCTACAGCCTTAACACTTATGTGACAATCCAGGTCAAATTTGTAATATCCGTCCAATGTAATAGGAAAATCTCAATTGTGACTTAATTATATAATTGTTAAAAATCAAAACCAGAATATATTAGCTACATCACTATTAACCCTTTAAGGATTGGAGCCCACTTATTCATAACTAATATTCGGGCAAAGAGCTAGGCGAACAATGGTAAGCCGAAAGATGGGTTGAAATGTATGTAGAGGCTTAATCTCCCGTGTTTTTTTCTTACCCGTCAACAATAAACGTACAGAGCGCCGCTTGACCACATTGTGGATACTGAATGACTGATGGACAGTGCCACGTCCTTGGAAGCACTGACGTAAGGAAGTACAAACCATATTATATAATACGAAATGTTAAAGATTTTTCATTATATGTTGTAAAAAAATTTCTTCAAGAAAAATACAATGCAGTGATGTAAATATGAATTTAAAAGACGATTTATTAAAAAGCAAAATCAATCTGAACTTAACAGCTTCAAAAAATTAAATTATAAGTGCAATTTCAATGTTCCTTTAAAAAAAGTTATAGATTTATGGAAATTAATGAAAGTATTTTTATTATCGGCAATCATTTAACACTCGACCTCAATAGACACCTGACGTTAAGTCACAACGATGCCATAGAGGGCGTGTTCACCTGAAATAC
>DWQX01007214.1:0-10379 GCA_018245475.1 Pharmacophagus antenor | reverse complement strand
TATATATATATATATATAACTTGTCAATTGATGGCCACCAAAGAGTGACTTTTTAATAAATTGACAATAGTTTGTTACAGCCACATTATTTTTAGTCTGTGGTTACGCGCTCAACTTATCACTAGAGATACTTTTATTTTTGTACGCAACTTGGTGATTTTGTCTTTTTGTTATAATTTTTTTCTCTGGGCAAAGGGAGTTAATTTTATGCCATTGAAGCATTTCAAGTTTTATTAAAAATAAAACGGGTTAAAAAATGATTTCAATAGAAGAAAGTTCATCAAGCAAGACGCAAATCACAGATATTACGTTTAAAATATTTATTTATTTAGGGCCATCAACAGAAATTAAAATCAAGCTAACATACATCAACACGTACTTATGTTTACCTTTTCATTGCATTTCTAATAGCAGATGGACACAACATGAGGCATATAAATCTTAAGTGCTAAAATGGTAAAAAAAAATTGCGATTGCGCAGTAGAAATCGGTTAAGTTTTATTTTGTTAGTACTTAATTATGTAACAGATCTAAGTAATATTTTAATTGGTACTTGGGTAATTTAATTTACATGTTGGATACTTACATGTTTCTTGTATAATGCTAAGTTTATGATTTATTTTATATTTCATATCTTCATTAATGAAACCAAAGCGAAAACTCTTTGATAGAACATTGAAAA
This sequence comes from Pharmacophagus antenor, assembly GCA_018245475.1. Taxonomy (NCBI): domain Eukaryota; kingdom Metazoa; phylum Arthropoda; class Insecta; order Lepidoptera; family Papilionidae; genus Pharmacophagus; species Pharmacophagus antenor. Next base: position 9,697 of record DWQX01007214.1, on the reverse strand, counting down.
ACAACTTAGGAAATGGCGAATTTCTTCTAGAAGTGAAAATAGTTTCTTTGAAAAGGAAAGCTAATGACGCTTTAACCAGTTAAGTGTTTTTCATCTATCGACTATATATACGTCTTCGGCAAAACACCACGATCTGTTGACGCTGTTCCCAATATTTTTGTTATATTAACAGGTAAAACGATATTACACGATAACTTATACGATTTCGTTTCAAGTGTTGCAATGTATTACACATTTTTTTTTCAATATTTGATTGAAATTGAATAATAACAAAAAAAAAATGTAAATTATCACAACGCAGTTGACTGGTTAAAATCAAAAATTTCGTTATATACGCTGACATATTTTTATTAAATAATATAGTTAGTGTGTCATAACTTCACCACTTCTGAGAAACAACAAGGATTTTTTTTCAATATATTTGCTTTGATAATTGTTTATAACAATAGATATAAGAAACTGTTTAGTACTGTGCTATCCGTTTTACGGGTAACACTGAATTTTCTTTCATTATACATAATTAGTGTAGAATTGGATTCATAGGGTCTATATATATAACTAAATGTAATTGGCTATTAATTTCCTAGTACGTTACAACACTCGCATTGTGGTGTTTTTTTTTTTGTTTCGTTTGTTTTTAAACTGCTTAGCGGCGTATTTATTGACAATTTCTTTAAAAACAAATTCAATGACAACCTTATAGGCATTCGTCAATAATGTTGCCAGTATGTTTAGTGTTTTGATATTTTTTTTTGGCCGGATTTTTCTAAACTCTGATATTGCTCTTTTTATACGTTTTATCCATTCAAAGTTACATTTTAAATCTGTCTCTTATTAGTAATATGCATATAAGTAAGCTGTACTTTATGTATATGTGTATATATATATGTACAATACATCAATACACATCATTGAAAGAATACTCAGAAGACTAGTGTTTATATTGCTTTTAGTATTTAACTTTTTTTTGTATATTGCGCTTTTACGGCTCTATTCAGTTGGAATAGAGTCGTTTTCAGTTTGTCTAGTGTGTTTGATCACATTTAGTTGTTACAGTTATGACTCTGTGAAACGAATTAAAATCATATAATCCATTATGGTTTTTATTTCGAAACCAAATCCAAAATAATTTTTTACAGATTTCTTTGACCTACGACCAAAAGGACACTTGTTTTTATTCAGCGTCGTACCTCTCATGCGTTTTGATAGAGTTTAATTTTTTTTCATCTCTTCATTAACATACCTTAATAACAACATACGTTAGTAACCGCGGTAAGTACTACAAAGTTCCAACAATAACTCTGATCAGCTATATTGTCATAATGGTTGGCACGTGTAAGAGATTTTAGAGCATGTGAAGGTCATTAAAAAAAGGTCAGATAAAATGTTATAAAACTATACGGAGAATGTGTCGGACGGGAAAATCAGAGGCGTTCGTTCAGATCTCAACACTTCTTTATTGCAATGTTTAAATAAAAGAAATTGAGCAAATAAAATAAAAAAAAGTTGATTTCCATCTGCGTACTAAAACGTATTTATCAAGAAAATTTCGATAATTATTTGAAACTAGCCATATCTTGGTGGCTCACGGCTCAAATTTCTCTTTAGTATTAATTTATTCTGAAAGTATTACATAGGCCAACATATCGCACCTCCTATGCGACACTGTCACTTACGTGATAATGACATTATTCTGGGGGAAGCGAAAGTTTGATATCGTAAATATGATACATACAGATTTACGCAAGAGGAACTGTGTACTAACAAAAAATTTTAGCTTGTTATCGAAAAACAAATGTATCCATAAATTTGGAAAAACTAATGATTATTGCATGGTTTAGCTGATTTTTAAATTTAGCAAAAGTAACAGTGCCGCATCGAGATTGGGACATTCAAATAAATGGTTTTATCTTTCTTCAAAAATGACGAAATAAAATATAACAAACATAGAAACATGATATACATTCAGACATCACCTCACATTGGTTAATTTGACACGATTTGAAAATAATCTATACAGAGATTCATAATGTGAGCAAAATCAATAGGAAATAATTCGACACAAAGTGCTTAAATTTACCTACTCGATAACTTTATAACGGACCTACTTATGTATAAAAGTAAAAATAATTATCAATTTTAATTATTATTTGACTTCAATAATGAATACATAACGCAAATAAAACTTATATATAGACTTGACGACCATCCGATTGACATCAAAACGATCTTTATAAGTGTTATGTAAAATTCTTTTACAAGATATAAAGACATTCATGTATTCATTATTGAAGTTAAATTTACAATATCTACGAATACACTATGATATTCATTATATTTCACAAATATATCAATTTATTTTCACAGCGGTGATTTTGATAAATGAAATTTATAACAATTTTTCGAATTTAATGTAGCGATTTTCTAGTTGTTTGGGTACCGTTTAACGCTTAATTTAAACGTATTGAATTAAAACTAAATCCCCACTGAACACGGAAACTATTTCGTTATATACAACTCATGATTACTAAAAAAAAAAAACGGGTGAATGAAGAGTCTAAATGATGAAGCCTCAAGACGAAGAGATTATATGGATAGATGAATTTAAAAAAAAAAAATGGATGCGATTTAAAATTGTATGAAGCATTTCTCGACATCTATGTACTCTCCATACATAATAAAATCGGAATATACGGATGTTTTCAGCCACTTCAGAACCGAACTTCGATGGAATGTATTAAATTGTGAAAAACTATGTAGTTGTGTTATTTTGCCTAACTTGTTTTACGAATTTAATGAGACCGGAAAAGGTTAAGATTTAATTACTTAAACGAAACGGTAATACGTCAGCATGAGGACTGATCGCTTGCATTATTATCAAGGTGAATTGGGCGAACGAGCGAGCGGTTCACGCGATACTGAGTGATCACCGCAGACGGCAGCGACACGCGGGGAGTCCCAGCTGCGATGCGATCTTATCAGTATTGTACACAGAAACCGAGACACGTGCAGTACGGCCGACAGCGCCCCCTACGTAGACCTCATAGTATCCTTACACAACTAAACTTATCAAATGTCTTTGGTAAAGCCACGATTAACTTAAGAAGACTAGCCAGTTATTACACATTTTTATTCATACACACATTTATCCCTTTGGTTGTATGTAAATGCACAAAAGAAAAAAGCATGCACAAAAGCCTGTTTTTTTTTTAAGACATTATCTCCGTAAGAATTTATAAGTCGAAAAAACAATTTGGAAAGAAATAAATATGCTTCGTGATATGATCTTAATTTAAAAAAAAACACTACACTAAATAAGGAACCCATTTATAAGAACTTGTCTTTTTTAAAAAGGACGAGGTCATGACTTAGAAATAAAGTTTTGATAGGATAATAGTACATATGTATATTAGTAATTTACTTAACCTAACTGTCAAATATATAGACTATAATTAAAAATGGAAAATCAGAAAGCATTCGATGACTAAAATAAATGCCGTAATTACCCTGGTACAGACATAAACAAATATCTAACTCTATGTTGTCACAAAATGCTAAAATATACAAATAATTTATAATGAACATACTATAATAAATAAAAATAGTTTTCTTAACTTCACCGACATCATGGCAAGATAAAATATTATATATTAATCAATAAAATATAAAACGAATATATTATGCTCGTATAAGATTAATATTTTTTTTTTGCATAAATTATTTTTGGTATTAAAATAAGAAGTACAGTTGGCAACACTAAGACGTTACGTCAACCGTGTGTATATTTTATATACAATTAAATTATGTAAGAAATCAATTAAAAAATTTAATCGAAAATGATTGAATGAACACCAACACTTTGCTTTACGAATACAGAAATACGTGTGACGAAATTGATTATTAAGAAAAAACTAATTTATGTGAAGATTACATAACAAAAGTTGTTTCAGCTTAGTTTGATTATTACTTTATGAAGATGTCATTTTAGAATTGATATTTATATCCGTCAAATTTGCAAGAGTTCCAAAAATATGTTTAAACTTTAGGCCACAGATTATATGTACAGATTACGTAACCAAATCCACACCTCCGCAATTCAATGTTACCGTCTTAAATTCTAAGTAAAATTTGTCTTAGTGGTAATCACATGATTTACATTTCTTTTTTTAAATCGGTATAAAATGAGATTCCAATTCAATTTGAAAATTATAAAATGCTATATAATAGTTTAACATAAACTCTATTGCGATTATTTTTTTTTATATGGCAAGAAAATCACTTTGATTATATTTACAGTCGAATGTCTTATGAGGCGCGTTATGTAGATAGATACGGGTTAATGGGGTACATAACGTGCTTCTAATGATAGAAATATAACTAGCTGCATATGAAAATTAGTTCTTGCCTAATGACAATAAGAATGTATTGAATGTGAAATGCACACTGCTAATTGGGAATTCCCCGTTAAGTGGAAACTGGTAAACGGGAATATCAACTATGTACACGTGTTTAACGGTTTTAAATATATCGATTTGTTAATTATTACAGCCGAATCGCACCTTAAGTGTGACGGGATCACTTAAGTGGCCGTCTTAAATGTGATTGGATTAGTCAAATTGCTACGCAATTTTAGAGCGACTGGATCACACTAGTGAGTACGTAACCTTAAGTTTGTTGGGTTCACGTAAAAGTTGAACAGTTTTATACAAATCCAATCGTCGATGACTTCAATTCGTTATGCTTAAAAGTGATGCCATCGCATCTAAATATATTCGTACTTTGAGTGATTATTGGATAAATCAAGTCAGTACGCACCTTTACCGTGAATAAGTAAACCCCAGTAATTGCGCACGTTAAATGTGAACGTATCAATCGAGTGTGTATGCAACTTTACACTATACAACACTTAAAGCTAACGGATCTGATGTGTACAGAATCACTGCGCGTCAGTGGTGTGCGTGTCGTTCGCGCGCAGGATTTTAGGCAACTCGCCGGTGCCCAGGCGTACGCCGTAAGGTCGCAAGTGGTATATCAAGTAGTCCAACACATACATCTCCTCCGGCCCCACGTAATGGAAGGACACCGCGTGATCCGAGCAACAGCTTAGACCCTGCCAATATTTTAACGACGGTTAACGATAATTTCTTTAGACTACACACTGCTTTAGAAACATTAGGAGAAACACGAATAAATAATTATTTATTACCAAGGGGGTAGCCCCTCCCTCTCATTAATTAAGTAATTATCCTTCACATACCTTGTGACTTGTATTTTTTATTATTATTGAGAACAATTTTACTAGTAGCATTATTTAGTACTAAGAGGGATACCCCCTTCGTAATTAATGTTTAAGCTACAATAAATATTTTATAACCATGAATGGTGTGCTATTTTTTTACATACCTCGATATACATACACTAGATTTAAATCGTTAAGAGTATAAATAATATTCACACTGCATGCGATATAAAGGTTCGCATCTGAGAGGGTTATTTCAAAGGGGGTTACCCCCATTCCTTTACTCAACGTCGAACCAAAGTTCATTTAAGTTTATTACTCAAATTGTATACATCATGTAGTACAATACATTAACGTTTTATCAACGGGTGATACTAAAAATAAAATTATATTTTTGTATTTACTAGCAGGATTAATCCCTCTTCAGTATGTACACCATATTTCGAATTCGTCTACTTAATTGAAATTTGACATCCCCCTTTCCACTAGGGGTGGGTTGAAAGAAGCCCTTTCTTAGCAGACACCTCACAATGAACACACTCCCAAATGTCATGTCTCTAGGACCTGTGGTCTAGGCTGTGCGTTGACGTTTCGTATACAGATCGAGTTGATCACAGCGATGTATTTTATAAAATGAATTCAGGACAATAGATTTTAGAATTTACCACTTAATTATCGGCCAGTTAATAATTTACTGCGATGAGAGTATACAGTTTTGATATCGCTCACCTCCTTGGTGGGATAGTAGATGTACGCCCAGTACCAGTACGATTTGCTCATGTGGGGGAACAGGTGCTGCTTGGGCGGGAAGGGGAAGAACCTGCCGCGCTTCTGGGCGTCGCGCGAGTCCATCGCGCGCACGCCGATGCGCTCCAGGCAGATGCCTGCCGGCAACAGCCCGTTTACAGGACAATACCAACGCATCGGTTAGGCGGCGTAGTGAAGCTAGTGAAACATCGTTTACACTGCAACATTAATGACATTCGAATCGATTTCGGAATATGCACACACGACCGAAGGACTTTTGTATCGGTGCCTGGGGACCGATGTTGCTTTCAGCGTGTTAAACGTAGCACTGCAGGCGTGCAAAGTTTTTGTTTCATCGTTTATAGGATAACACTTGACCTCAATTTCACCTAATGTTGAGTGGATGGCGAAACGCGTTCGCCCGGAATACTTCCGACTACCACATGTATGACTGTGTCGGAACACAGCAATGGTGTTACGGCGGCAGATTAACATTGAGGGTTGGTGCCTAAACAGGCGGGTCAGAAAAACCCTACCACAGTCCAAACCACTACTGCGGCCTTGTAATCGAGCCCGGGAAGCTTCGCGCTTACAAGGCGGCAAGCCGCTGAGCCACGGACACAGCCGGTGGTTGTAGCGCTCACCCATCTCGGCGTCCTCCGCGCCGGCGTCGGACGCGGTGCACAGGTGCGGGGAGGGGAGGCCCGTGTGCACGAACTGGTACAGCGCCTGCCGGCTGAGCACGTACCCCGCCCCGCCGCTCATGTAGCCCTGCGGACGACAAAACGCTTTGTACACGGCCGGCATACGGTTCAATTTGCATCAACGCTAATCAGAACAATCGCGAGCAATACGGGGATCATATTGGAAAGTTAAGTCCGCTCATAGAGAATATTTATTCACACATAAATACATGGAAATGAATGTAGTAAAATATTTATTCGGCACTGTAAGCATTGTCGGTACAAATTGATTAACATTAATTTATCATATTATAAATTAACATAAAAAAACACCCCCAGCTACGCCATTGTTTTCCAGCTGGGGCCGCTGGATACAAAGTCTTCTCCATATATCTAGTTTAACCCTTAACGAACGCGGGTATTTTTGGGCATGGCGACAACTTGATCCACAGATATGTAAGAAATTTAATGTTTCAACTCAAAATGTGCCCGAAAAAAAAAAACTGTTGTTTATCCCAGATATTTGTTTACGCGAACGAAGACGAAAGAAACTAGATTCCTGTGAAACGTTTCTCCGCCTGTCAAGAGTCATACGCTTTTTATTTTAGTTTTATATTTATTTATTTATTTAATTTGTACATAATGTGGTCTTAATGCCAAATGGCATTCTCCGCCAGTCTACTTTAGGGTTGAGCGGAGATGAATATAAATATGGGGTGAGTAAAAAGAATAATAGAGAATAAAAAAAGATAAAATAATAATGATATAAATAATATATGGCGGCGTTCGTTCGTTAAGGGTTAAATTTTCGAACTTCAACAAAACAGTTTCTATTCATCGACACGAGTTCAAATATATTTCTTTTCATTGTAACTCTTGATACTCGATGACAATACAGTATTTTACTTATATCAATTAATTACTTTTACATAAGACGAGGAGCAAACGAACGAATAAAATTTGTATTGGTAATAGGTGTTGCAGAAAGACCGATGGCGCGGTGTAGACACAGCCTTTTATACAAATAGAGAAGTAAGGCGAACGGACGGGCGTTTCACGTGATGTTAAGTGATCACCGTGGCCTATAGACACCGCAACACTAACATACGTAGCCGATCTTCGAGAAAGTCGTATTTTCTTTCCTAGAAGATACCTAATAGCGGTTAATTTAGTTGAAACATAAAAACGTATTAGTAAAAGAATATTAACTCAATGACTTGATGAAACAAAATGATGTATTGCTGCTTAAAGTTTTTTTTTAAATCTTAAATACATCGACTGAAATACGATCTCGCTTGCACATGACATGCTCGGATGTTAAGGGTTCGGCAGCACACAGGAAAAGCAATAAGGACTTGACGAAGTATGCATTTTTTTTTATTTTATTAATTCTCCATTGTTAATATCGAAGAGGTTATTAAGACATCGACCGTTGATAAAAAGAAAGCCCGCCATCTTGTCGTGTCTTCATCGATAAACTCTTTACGGCACAGATTGGTTTTTCATTATTTTAAATATGAATGAGTAGAGACAAGGACAACTGGACAATCGTTTGTACGTTTGTCTCTCAATAGGCTTGAGCTACAAGTCGGTATAGCGGGCTGGACGTGGGCGAGCGGCGACGACGGAAAGTCTAGAAATCGGCTGTCGGTCGATAAAGTGTTAAGATCGGTGGCGGTGCACCCATAAGGGTCCCAAAGCCCGACACGGCATATTTAAGCAATACAGTGCACTAATTAATAAATACAATCGTTACACAGTTTTAACACGACTGTAAACATAAAAGAAAAATGGAAATATAAAGTCATTTATTAATAATTTTTTTTTTTTGATACGTATACAAGGCTTGCGCAGAAGGCGCGCCTCTGGTATACACACACACAAACCAATATGCACCTTAACATATAAATACCTGAGTCGTAAACGGTTTGAACCGGCAACCGAAGTATATTGGGTCCTTGCTATCATAATCCGCCAGCATGTACCGCAGGTTCTCCACGACCACGTACCTGAAAGAGATTCTCGCTATTGAACAACTGCCAAACTGAATGTAAAGAAACTAACTAACTAAATGTAAACTGTATGTAAACTAACTAACTAAGAACTGAAGATATCGTTTACGAAACATGTTTTGAGATTGTCGTTTCGTTCTATGAAATTTAAAATAATTTTAATAACTTAAAGCAGGGATTATCAAAGTGGTCGATAACGACCTAAGTTTGAATGAAAAATGGCACTCTGTAGCAGCCGTTTGAAGTTAGCGGACTGTTATTAATAAGGGGGGTTGATCTTAAAAGTAGGTAGTTTGGCCGTTGGGGGGTCTGAGGTAGCAGTTCATTTTGGAAAAGGGGGGGCACTTGTCCAAAACAGTTTGGGGATCACAGCTTCAAACGGTCCTGATAATGCTATGTATGAAAACATGGGTGAAATGTCTCGTAGCCAAGTTTTTTGTTAATAGGCAATGGGCTAACACACGGGTCGGCAAACTTTTCATTCGGAAGAGACGACTATTTACAAATGACGAAATTTCAAAGTATTTAGAAAAGTCACAGAAATTATTTTTTGCCAACAATAAATACTATTTGTAAGTATAAAGATTTTTTAATAATAAAAAAACTTGTCTATTTACTCATACACAAGTAGTGGTTTTTTTTTTAATGGAATATACGATATTTACGTACGAGACGAAAGAGCCGCAGCATCACATCGAGAGTGCCACAGATTACCGACCCCTAAGCTAACACGTCACTCTCACCCTAATTTTAAGTGACTGTAACACCGGCTCACACGTACGACTGTAGGAACGCAGCCTTTCTCTTGTGATGGTAGATTTTTCGGTGAAGTTTGCGCTGTTAGTCTTTCTGACGACTATTACAGCTTCATCGAAACTGGCTCGCGAATCCGGCGATCCGTGAGCTCTCCCACTACATTACTCCGTCCAGAGAAGCTGGTTTTTTTTTTTTGTTATCGCTGGGAAAAATGCATTAGGCATCCCCTCCCGCCGGGGGACGGGAGGGGTATGTGGGAC
>DWQX01007213.1:0-10380 GCA_018245475.1 Pharmacophagus antenor | reverse complement strand
AAATGAAACAGTGATAATGTAGAGAACTATTATTTATTTATTATCTACGAGTAAAGATAAATCTAATGTAAGCAAAGTTACCTCGTGATTACCTTATGGTAGATAATTGAAACAGATTTTTTGGGTATATGCATTCATATTGTAGTCATAGTGTGCTGGTACTAGTGAGCATTGCATTGCTGCAGGAAGGTATCACTTCCATGTCCACATTTTATACATCGTGTTCCATTATTTAATAAGACAAAAAAATATTTTGCTAAAATCTGAATCTTTTAATCGCAAACACTACGACTAATTTACAATTTCAACGTCGACGCCGTTGAATGCATAATATCTCCTGAAGATGCCACTGTTAGTGGCAAAACGCGTTAAGATTTTAATTTAGTCGTAGTATTGGCGAATAAAAGAATCGAAAATTAGCAAAACTATTTTTTGTTTAATTAGCTCATAGAGTTCCACAAAGTAACGCATAGATAAATAAATTATGTTTCATTATTTTATAAAAATGTTGAGATACAGAATTAACAAATGAGAGTGAAATGTAATTCATACAAGGAAAACGTCATTGCATTACAAATGCGACCGGCCAATTTAAATTCATAAGACGGAAGCAACAGCTGACCCATATTGCACGCATTTAATTGTCGCCTGTATGAAATCACCAATTAAAAACTACTTCGGGTCAGTAGCTACAGAATGGATTCATTAGACCATCGTTAACCTAATTTCAGCTTATTCCTTAATGTACAGTGATTAACGTAACAAATATAGAATTCGACATAGAAAAAGTGTATTTTTATGACAAGAGATTAGGACAAACTATGTTTAGTTGGTGAAGGGCGAAGTTAAAGACGTATCTCATAAGTGCTACATAGGAATCACTGGAATGCATAGCTTTGAGAATTTTGATTATCTTTGTCATCTATTAATTACATAATAGAAATTATTAACACAAAAATGAATTCTTCTTACATTGGTATTCATTATATTAATACATACGTTTTTTATACAACCAAACACTTGAGCGTACTCATGAATTCCAGAAGGATAAAGAAGTTTCTGCATACAACTAGTTAATCTTCAGTTATTTCAACAAACTGATGTTTAAACTGTCCTCCATCTCAGATTTCTTTTTATACTAAATAACACTTTACGATTATTTTACCTGATGTTAAGTGACGCTGAGACCGTAATTAGTTAAGTGTGCTCGCCTAGAAAACTTCTGGTTGTCACTATGTATGACTGCCGAAACCCAGCAATGCCGTTAGGGTGGAAAATTCACTTGAAGAGTGATAAATAGTTGGACTGAAAAAGCCTAGCATTATCCGGAGTGCATTACCCATGTGATGACCTGCGTGCTACAAGGCTAGCGGTAAACTACTGACCATGGATGCAATTAAATTTTACATATTTTTTTTCAAATTTCGAATGTTACTCTAATTTACTTTTATTTTTAATTTGTCACACCTGACCGTAAAGAAATTCCTGCGCGTCGTTTCACTCGGCACCTTCGCGCTTGCACCGTCGTCGCTCATTCCGCGTCACCGCATGCACTAATTAGTTGACACCCGACACCGGCGCACGTTCCCAGCTCCCATAGGAAACTTGGGGAAACAGAGACAACAAGCCAACTGTGAAATTGTCTTGTTATGCGTTGTTTTTAATTTGCTTGTTGAAATGAGAAGGAAAACGCCTGTGTGCGCTGACGTCATCGGTGCGTAAAGAAGCCGCTATTGCTTTAGAACTGAAACAGAAACGATTCTACTTCTGTCTGTTCAGGGTGCTAATGGGAAACTATTTTGGTAAACAGGTTAAGAGAGTGAATTTGTTGAATACTTAATCATACTTCTACGGGACAGCTCAGACATAACCGAGCAGGGTTGTGCACGTAGGATAAGCCTGAGCTCTTAAATATTCATCTACGTAATATATCACGAGATTTTTTTTCCATATTCATTTCTTTATAGTTGTGTTTAGACTTTGTACCAATTATGATTTATTAAATTTAGTGTACTGTATTGCTTCAATGCAGTGTACCGGGATTCGGGCCTGTATGGTAGTACAGCCACTGGGTCTTTGCATATTTTGCGCGTCTATCAAAGTACCGAAAATAAATAAATTTGTGTTTTGTTATTAATTATATTATTTGTTTGTTTACAATTACAGTACTGATACAATAAAGTTGTGTGCAATAAAAAAAAGTGTAGATATTTAGCTATACTTACAACTTTATTACCGTTTTTTAATAAGGCTGTTCCAAAATAAAATTTTAAAATTTGCGAAAAAAACTAATCGGATAAGTCATACGGATTAGATTTTAACGATTTTATAATATTTTAGGTAGCTATAACAACTAGAGGCAAGAGCTAAATTCATTCATAATAATTCAGACAAAAACATGAATTCAATACGCCTGGATCGAGAATTAAAATCTTCAAATAATCATGAATACTTCGTCCAGACTTACATGTAACCATGTTAGTGCGTACGAATCATGGCAAAAGTTATCGATTGGTATAGAGACGTTTGCTTCTCTCGTTACTGCAGATGCAAAAGAGTAATGAGCGATGGCGAAGCCCGCAGAGCCCTGCCGTGCAGTTCCGTCGACAAGGGCCTCACCTACGGCGGCGCTGCTAACGCAAACTCCGCCCTTTTGCCGGCAACTGTTCGGTTCGAAACGCGTCGCAAAATGTACTAATTAGTAACACCGCTCTAGACTTATTTGCCGAGTGCAATAGAAAGTTTGCCGGGCGGTCCGCACCTAACTTCGATCACAAGGGGACAGTTTAATTGTTCCCTCACCGCCCCCGTGTCTGGAGGTTTTAGTTTTTCCTCCTCTACCAATTATAGTTTTATAATGGATCCCGGATGCGACTACAGATTGAGTAGACATTCCTTGTTAAATACTTTTTCTTGGAAATTAGTGTTTGTAAATTAAAAAAAAGGTAATGAAATTGCAAAAAATATCTAATAACTGAAAATAACTCGTAATCAGTGAAGTAACCATGCGAAGGTCAGATAAAATATTAGAAAGTAAATTATTTTTACATAATTAACAAGCAATATTATTTTGCAATATAAAAGCACTCATAGCTGTGTTTATAATGATTTTATAATCCTCGAAATTTTTTATTTCACTTAGCAGAAAAGCAGCATAAATATTTGATTGGGTGTCAATTTGAAAATCTCTCTTCTTCTTTACTCTTAGTATTAAGAGTTGCACCTCTTTAATTCATCAACCGGTATTTTTACATTTTATATTTTTAGGGTTCCGTACTCGTTCCGATTGTTACTCTTGTCACAATCGGAACCCTAGTACCGAGACTCCGCCGTCCGACCGTCTGTCCGCCTGTCAGCGGGCTCTTTCTCATAAACCGTAATACAAGTAGGTCGAAAGTTGACATTTTCACAGATTTTGTATATCTATTGCCACTTCAGCAACAAATACTAAAAATTTAATAATGTTACAAAGAATACTAAAGCGAAATAAATTCTTTACGTAAATGAAAAAAAAGAAGTGTATCGAGTGTCAATCGATCATTTCCGATTTTTCCATACATGGGAGGCTATCATGAGTTAATAGCTTTTACAATATTTTGCCTTCCTTGTCTACAAACTTTGTTTATATTGCACGGAAACCTTCTGATTGCGAGCCCGACTCATACTTGGCTATTTTTTTATTAACTTTAACTGACGCGATTTACCTAAATTTAGAATTATTAATATTAATAGCTCATTATTAAATATTTCAATACAATTGTTCTCTACAATTCTGTGATACGATAAAGATTATTTATATTCGTATATATATCTTGATCATATTTCTCATCGTAATTGGATATGATACAGCCGTAATATTGAAAAGTGTCAAGACAACTGAGGCTATGCTGGACATAGCTCATTAGCATCTACTCAATCAACTAGATATGGCACAACTATATTAACCTTTTCACGCCCTTTGCCACACATGTGGACGTTAAGTTTTGTATTTACAGTTAATTGATATTAATGTATAGATGAAAATCTTTAACATTTTATCTTTTGAAATTTCTTTACTTTCAGTTACTTGAACGCCGATGAAAATAAATTAATAGGTATTAGTGGAATTATAAAATTTACTTATATATCTCATTTGTTAATTAAAAATCGTTCTGAAGAGTTTAAAAGGGCCAAGTAAATCAAACCGAGTGTTGTGGATAGACAAAATTTCACTATTAACTTTCCAATTTTCACTTAACGTATAATAAAGAACGTATAATAATAACGTATAATAATAAAGAAAATATGAATGAAAAGTAAATAATGATTATAACATTATTTTGTTCTCATTAACACGAAATTGTTTTTAATACCAAGAATAATGACCGGATAGTTAAAAATAATTAACCCACAATGCCCCTCGCAAAACAACATAATGGGCCACATTAAAACTATTCATAAACACGTGTGCCTTTAATGTTGCGACGGCTATCGTTATCACAAAATCCGAGGGTAAGTATAAAACCGAATCGCAAATCACTCTCAAAATGTCACTAAGGCGTAGATAATGCGACCACATGTTTTGTTCCCATCAAGGAGTAATAATAATCGCCTATACAGTACTTGCGTACACACCACAGAGTGAAATGGTCTCGTATGAAACTGCCGATTCAAAGGCGGTATGGTAAATGTGTTCATAGAATTTTTTTTTTCTACGTCGAAATAAATAGGGTTTGAATTGCTAAATTAGGGTAAAGGGGTCAGTGTAGTGGGCTTGATAAAGGTGGCTGCAACAAATTGTGCCCTGTCTCCTTTGTTAACGTACCCCGCTGTATTTAATTGTGCTTTTGTCCGTTGGGCGAGGGATTACATCGTGATTGGTCGAAATTTGTTTACCTATTACACGTAGAAATTTGACCTAGAAATGTTTTGAACGTTTATTACTATATTTTGGATGGTGATATGGTTTTCTCAACCCACGTGGCTAGCTACCGTCCGCAATGAAAATGTACCTACTTTTTGAACTATTGCAAAAAGATTATCCAGACGACAATAGTAGAAAATAAGACATATGTAGAGATAATAATATAAAAGAAATTGAATATTGTGAATAGAAAAAATGTAAATATAGAAGTATAATTAGGAAAATTGTATAATAATAAAAATAAAAAAAACTGTCTTCCTCATTTAAGGGAGACGTATGAAAGAAGGAAATGGAATGTGGTATGGAAGACAATGGAAAAGTTTGATAATGAGAATTAGGAACGGAAGAAGTATGATAGCGAGTTGTCGCAACAATGGATATGACTAGGCCTTGTATAAACATAACAGGCGGAACGAGACTAAACAAAAAAAAAATGAAAATCTACCGTCACAACAACGTTTCAGTGTGTTCTGGCAGCCAGTCAGTCCGAGAATTCTTTGCGAGAACCTTCCACCATCTACAACCTCGTTATCACTCATCTTCACTTCTAAATTTCAATTTACGTGTTAGGTTATTATCGATGAAAAAATCTTTAGTATCTCGTAAAATAATGTTACATAGTTGGCATTTATTAAAAATAATGCACTGACAGTTTAAAAAAAATCAACTACGTAAAATAAATATTCAAATTGAAATATCTATCATATAACACGACCCTCTGGAAGAAGGGTTGGTTAATCTACAGCGCGAAAATCACTCGCTAAATATGTCGCTCAGTTTTCAATAGCACTTGCCTAACAGACGATCGCATTAGCACACGCCTCAGAGGGCAGCTTTTACCGCGGACGGCCATCCTAAATAAACAATAACAAGGGGACGCGGCTTCCAACCGATCTACGGCGGTTCAGCCAGCAGATTAGCCCTACTGATTCAACAAATTTATATGTGTGCTTAAACAAAAATGAAACTATCCGTATGCGCTGTAACATAACTTTGTTTCGACTTTGCTAATAAGGTTTAATCTACATAAAGCCGGCGTATTTAAATGTGTAAAGCATTCGTGATGATTAAATATGGCCTCATTTCGCGATTAGCTTTCATTATTAACTTAAAGGAGTTGAGTGGAATTAATCATGGAATTAATAAATCAATATTCTTATTATTAAAATTTAAATCACTTAATCTCACGTGACAAGGCTGTAGATGGTGAAGCGTGCTCTCTCAGAATATATGTCGCACTCATGTGTGAGACTGCCGGAACACAGTAACGGTGTTGTAGCAGTACGATGACGTTGTGAACTATAGTTAACCCAGTGTGTTCGGGATAATTCTGTCACCATTAAAACCCCACTACCACTGCTCATGTAGCATCGCAATCGGAATTGTGACATTCGCATTAAAAACTTTCTCACTTTAAGTATTTCGAACTTATTTTTTATTGATTTCTATGTTAATATTTCTTTCCTAATTGCTGATTGTTATTATTAAAAACATTATTTATTATTACTGTAGAATGCACGTTGTCATCACTCGTTTACAAGGAAGACCTTTTAAATTAATAGGGTGCGAGTTGTACTGTCAAATATCACATGCACACGCAATGCTGGAGATGAAAAATATTTATTCACATATCTTGAATATAATTTTGCTTGTCTTCGCAGTGGTTTACCCGCTTATTTCGTAGACGTCTCGGATTTGATTCCTATGTCACAGGTGTAGTGAAGTCTGGATGGTGGTAGGATTTTTTAAATCCGCCTGGCTGGCTGTCACCCCTCAATATCAATCTGCGGCCGTAACAGCATTGTTGTGTTCCGGCAGTCTTACATGTGACAGGCAGATGTATTCTGGGCGAACAAGCTTCACCATCTATAGTCTCATTGTCGCTTAACAGCAGGTGATATCGAAGTCAAGTGTTAGTCGATAAACGTTAAAAAAAAATAAAGGTCATTAAATATACGCCAGTGGCCTTGGAAGATCACGTAGTCCCTTTCAATTGATATTTTTAGACATTTCTTGAATGCAATACTGTATTCATCCATAGATATCTGTTAGATGCTTTATGGTCTATGTATTGATGGTTGAATAATTATTAGAGATTACTGAATATGATTGTAACATTAATTAAAAAAAATATAAAAATAAGTTCCGACATTTCACCGCTAGTCCCGAACAAAAGCGTCACACGTTAAGTTGGCGTGATCCCCGTGGGACGCGAAGCATACGTGTCCCGTTATAATTAGCGAACAATGTTTGGCTTTAGCAAATCCCTTTGGGGCGTAAATTAAGAGATTCCGCTGTACGAACGGCTTACGGATACATTTTGCGTGAAAGTCCGTACGAGGACCCGATGTTACGTTTGTTTGCACTTATTTGTTCGGCCTCCGCCTGCTCCTGCATGTCCAGTTTCGGCCTACTGTATTTTATATCACGTAAACAAAAATTTACGTATAATTTGAGAGACCACGGTTTTATATTTTAATGAACTTCTCTTATACAATTATACTTATATATATATATTCGTATAAACCAACTTACATATAATTTATGTAAATTTTGCAGGATACTTAACATTGTCATTGTATTTTTTTTTGGTTTATTATGTATTGTTGCAGGTGTATGTAGTTGAAGCAATAGTATTTAATGGTTTACATAATACCTGTAAGAATTGATCACTAAATAGTAATCTGTTCAAAAACATATAGACGACTTTAAAAATTTAAAAATATAATATCGGGAGCTTTGCAATAATTAATTAATTCATTTAACGTCAACCAACTGAGTCTTCATTATTTGTCTCTTCCAATTTCGATTCTTGTTAGGCCATGTGTTATTTAGTTCTTCAAATTTATGAGTATCTTTACATATACTTCAATTTTCATGTCAATGCTGCTTCAACATACAGATGAGAACAAACCTGTTTACACATTTCAATAATTGTCTGTTGTAATCAACATATAATTAAATGTAAACACTGCGAGCCGATTAATTGCACTTTTATATATAAATAATTAAATAAAGATTTTATTTACTTTCGAGATGGAACGGGTTCATTGAATAAGAAAACAAAACATGAATTAAACATTTATAACAATTTGCACTTTATTATATGCCTCTGATATCGATATTTAATATGAATTGCTTGCACTCTATATTAATTAGTCAAATGTTTAATTTTTAGCTATATACATCACTGGTAAAATACAGAGATGTATGAAAAAGATAAATTTTTCATCAGTTTTGATACTATTAACAGGTTATATGAGGGATCATTACAAGAAGTTACGCGGTATAATTTTAATTGTGGTGGACTGTACAACCATTTGGTAGTTCATTTTAATGTATATAAAAATTATAAAACAAATTTAATTATCACAACAGTTAACTGAAATTGTTAGGTTTTAAAAGTAATAGTAGTATATTTTAATACTATAAGTATTAAGTCAGCAGTTAACTTCCAAAGAAATTCTCATCGGTGTCAGTTTAGCCGTTTTGAAAATTGTTAGGAGCAAAAAGAAATATTGACTTTCAAATTGCATTTTCGGTATTAATACCATGTAAAAATTGATATGCATTAAGCAAACAAATGTTATTTTAATATTCAAAAGATACGCTAACATTTTATTTAAATAGATAGATGTATAGAAAAGTGTGAAGACATGAAAAGTTTATTTGTTATGAATGTATGTAAATAATCCTGTAATAAATAGAAAGTATATAAAAATATAGATAAAACAATTAATCTCCTTTAGAATTCTCCGATTTTTAATCAATCACGCGGAAACTATTTTAACATTGAAACCAAAAATTCCGTACCAATTAATATTTTGCTTTCATTCATCAAAACTTTCTCGTCGATCGTTTGTTTCCCTCGGTGCTTTTTAAAATTTCCCTCGACATAAACCCATTGTTTGGGAGCGCTGAAATTGGCAACTCAATAATTGGCCCCAACTTTGCGATGTTAAAATATTAGGAAAAGAAGCGAACTCTTAACGAGGAAATGACAGATGTTCCACAAGTCGTGATTAATTAGGCTAATTGTTTTTTTTTTATTTTGGGTTCAAATCTGAAGATTTCCCGGAGTTGAGGGCGTTAACAAATAAAGAGCGCGTCGCCGATATGTTCATCAACGTGGTTCGAATTCCACTTACTCCATTAGCTAGATATTTTAATTGTCGGTAGACGTCCCTTCTGAAACTTTGCAGCTGGGTTGCGCCTACCGCGTTGAGCTATTTAAAGACAAATTGCTCTCGAACGGATGGCTGTTTTGTGAATAACTTAAGCACAAATCTGTGCTGTGCCGTTGACAGGAAGTTTTCGTACTTAAATAACTCTGCTTACTCGAACGATCGTAATTATTTTTATCGCCAATGGGTTGACATTTGGGCTCTATTTAACGTGATGTTAAGTGACTATGTTGCCGTAGAAGGTAAAGCGCCCTCGCCCAGAATGCTCTGGTTCTCGTAAATAAGATCACCAGAATATAGCAACCCTGTTATGGCGGCAGATTATTATAGAGGGTAGTTAGCTGGGATAAGTTCGAAAACCTACTATCATCCAAACTGCATGGTTAATGTGGTCGGGGAAGGCTTACAGTGCGCAACAGAAAAATTTGTGCTAGCTCTGACTAATTTAATAGTTTTCCTAACATCAGCACGACCTCTGTCTGTTTCAAGTTCGATTCCCGGGCCACAAGAGTAGTGGAGTCTGGATGGTGGTAGGGTTTTTCAAGCCCGCTTAGCTAGCTACCACCCTCAATGTCAATCTGCCGCCATAACAGCATCGCTGTATTCCGGCAGACATACACGTGAGAGCCGAAAGTATTCTGAGCGAACACGCTTCACCATCTACGGCCTCATTGTCCCTTAACGTCCGGTGAAATTGAGGCCAAGTGTTCGCCTCTAACAAATAAAAAAAGGACCCCTCAAAAATTTTACGACAGCGCACGACCCCCCCGAAAAATGTTTACTATCGCACCCTATATCATATTCAAATGATAATTCAATAACGGCGCGATTCCAGAACCCGCGCCGCGTGGGGGTCGTGATAAAAAAGAAAATAATCCGAACAGGCATAAAATTATTTCCCTACAGCTCTCTCACGGGACGGCTTCATTTAAATCTAAGTAATTTATGTGCCCATAGATAAGTCTGTACCCGTAGAGATTAGCGACTAGGAAATCTAATAGATGAAATTTATATGCGGTTCCTTATCTCTAACGCCGCTAGGCGCGTGACCATCTATTAAATAAAACTAACCAAATTTGATTACAGCACATTTCGGTTATATTCAATTAAATGGGCGTAAACTCGTAGAATAAACAAAACTTGTATTGGGGGAGGATATTTAAGGCTTAGTTATATTATTTTGCTGCTTTCTAATTTTATTATGTATTTTAATAACTTTAAAGTTTTATGTTCAATTTTAGTAAACAATTGTAAGTGAATTTATATTTTCAATAAAGAATAAAATTTATACTT
>DWQX01007212.1:0-10382 GCA_018245475.1 Pharmacophagus antenor | reverse complement strand
TATATATATATATAAAATATAAATCGTTAACGCCCACCTATCTCTTTATGCATAATTATTTAATTTTTCACATAATAATTATTTTTTCATAAATTTCGTATGCCCAAAGGGAGGGACGTAGATTAACATAATTTTGTATACTATTTAAACTGCCTGTGAACCACGAAATAATAGATACTGGTTATATTTTTGATCTATCATGTAAATACGGAGTTACAACAGGATAGCATCGCTTATCATCATCATCAGCCAATAGACCACCCACCGCTGGACATAGCTCTCCCTGAAGGATCTCCAGAGCCGCTACCGAACCGCCGCTTCTCGGGACTCACCAGATCTCCGGTTAACCTGAGGAAGGAGGGGGACTGCTTCGCACGCGGCGCGTTCGTTATTGACGAACTTTGACCTTGACTTATTAACTCGACTAGGACATACATACATAGTGAATGAATCGCGCAAGCGGTAGAACGAGACGCTTCGAGTGGCGAATGCTTTATATTCAGATGGGAACTGCTGAGAATGAATGGTGTTCCCGTTTGAACTTCCTCTATTTAAAAAATCATCCTCCGCCACCGTTCGCAATTTTATTGCTGGTTCTAGCATTTAAACCACCTTGTGCACTGACTAACAAATTTATATCTATCATTTCATTTGGAAACATGAAACGCCTATTGTACGTGCTGCTTGGCTACCTGTCTTCGGATCAGAGCACTGTGAGGGACGGATGTCCCAAAAAATGTTCCAGATCATGTCTTACAATAATATTAAGATATTACATACTAAGTGTCTGCTAGTTAATGGTGTAAGAATATTATAAACAACAAATACAAAATCTGATAGTGGTGCCGCGAATTTTGGCGACGGAGAAGGGAGTACATGGTTCTTTCCCAACCCCCCTTAGCAGAGGTACGGGGATGTCTCGTCGTCTGTTAACAACCTTGGCGGCTGGAATACACGCTGTTATGACGGCAGTTTGACGTTGAGGGTTACCGCCCTAGTTACCACTAGAAACGTACGAAAAAATCCCATTATCCAAACTCCATTACTTATGTCACAACGAGATAAAAACATGTACCTGCGTCTTACAAGGCGAACGCTAAATTACGCCATAGAGTCAATTAATGAATAAACTAAAACCTACATACAAGAAAATAAAAAAAAGAAAAGACTGAAAAAATAAAAATAAAAAAAATGTCTCCCTATCCCTAAAATATCATGGGTATACAGCATTGCCCCGTAAAGGCCCCTCCGTCACGCAACTTGTCTAGTTCGGCACGTCAAAACTATCGACACTAGTGATGTGACGCTGCGAACTACAAATAGCGCTTGTTTCATTTTTGTATATCGATAATAGCTTCAATTGAATTTTATACGATGTTATATAACATTAAGACCGTAGTTAGAGAATCAAGAACAGAGTAATGCTTTTATGGCGAAAGATTGATAATATGAGGATGTTAATTAAATAAGTGAATTGCAAAAAATCCTATTACCTATATTACGCCATTAAACATAAATATGTATACCTCGGAGTCGAACTAGGGACCTCTGTATTACGAGCTAAGCTGTTAGCCGCCGCGTCATACATAAGTTATTCAAATATTTTTTTTTTCTTTGTTCAGATTAATTTACAATTATTTTTTATTTATCACACGGTGTACTCAATTAAACGGGTTGATTTATTCCTCTTTTTGTTATTTTTTTCTGTGTACAAAAATGTAAAAGAAACAAATAAAACTCAACAAAGAATGGGGAAATAGCTAATTGATATTTGGTTTTTAAACATTACTGTATTATTATACTCATAGTATATTATACTCTAATTACCGATTATTAGAGTATATTGTAATTGTCATTAACAATTCTTGTTTCGACAAAAAAATAAAAAAAAAGATTTATATTTCACGAAATAATCCAAAAAGTGTAAGACTTTGGCACGTCACTAATCTCTAGAGATTCGAGGGCTTAACCCTTTATATTCCGAGAGAAATTTCTCGCTTGGGGATCGCATAGACCGATGCGTGCCTAACCTGATATTTTTCGTAACTTTCTGCATCAATGATTCTGGGAACCCTTTCGTGAAAAAATGGTCGCGGGGCGCGTTCGGATGATTTCCTAATACAAATTGTAGTTTACCTCGTTTTTTTCTTTTGAATTTTCACTCTGCAGTTAAATATCTTTGAAAAGTCTGGAAAGAAAAAAAATATTATTTAACACTTGACATAAAATTAACAAAATGTCAAGTGACAATGAGTATGAAAAAATGTGAAAAGTGCTCGGCCAAATCACATGTAAGTCTGGCGGAAAATAGTAACGCTGTCATGGCAGCAGGTTCACACTGGGGGCGGTAGTTATATAGTCAGGTTGGAAATAACTCTATATATATTCTTCTATTCTATTCTCTATATAGATTCCACTGCCAATAGCACCGGAATTCAAACAGGAACCACTGTCATATGAGAGTCAGTACATCAATGCACAATGATTCGTCAATATAAACTGTAACGATTGATAGAAATGAAATCCGATTGGTTCGTTAAAAAAAAATACCGATCTCAATTAAGTTTCGAGCAGATTTAAACGAGAAAGTTAATAGCGCAAAAGTAATTTCATTTGTCCATCCCGAAACACCGATTGCAAATAAATCAACTATCGAGCGACGTCGCAAAATAAACACTTATATCAACAAAATGCCTTTACACGTTGAACAAATAAGCTCTCGTAATTTAATTTTATTGCAGTAAATAATGTCATTCATTTCGAGTCAATGTATTCGTTAGTTTTGCTTTAAAAAAAGGCTGATATCAAACGTAGCTTTCGATTTTAAAAATTAATTTTTGATTCTCGTATATGCGAGTGCAGAAAGTATTATGAAGAGTGTAGTCTGCTTCATTGTCCGTCTTAATCCGGAGGACTTTTAAAGACGTAAACATTGTTTGTACAGTCGAGTAGAAAAGTGATTGAGTCGGAACTATAATTAGTTTATTCATGAAGGGAAAAAAATTCACTTTTTTCCTGTTATTTATTCCATCCAATTTTTACGACAGGTAATATAAAAAGCGTGATCCATATTACTGTGATAAATATACTATAGTACGTTCAAATATATAAATTTATACTCACTATTTTATTTTAAAACTATCAAAAATTATTTAGTTATAAATTTAAATGGAGGTATTATTTATCGCTCAAATACTTAAAAGTTGAAAGAATTTGACGAGCATTTATTTCTCTATTTTGTGGATGAGTGAAGTAATTTTTTATAATTATATTTTTAAATTATTTTCATAAATATAGTCAAATAAAAAGAAAAAAATGTGATTTTTTAACGCTTGTCGAAAAAAAAACTGATTTTTAAGTAATTAAAGGTCGGCAATGCAGTTAGAACTCATCGAAAGTTAATACTGTCTATGAGCGGCGGTGATCACTGTCCATGTGAACTGTGAGAATTACTTTCCATTGTTAAAATAAATTCAATTTCATCTTAACAAAGAAGCGTTACCATTACACTTTTGTTGCCGACTGTACTTCACAAAGGTGCGTCTTTACTCTCGATACAAATGTAAACGAAGCACTTTTTAATGTCTACCCCCCCCCCCTCCACCGTCCCTCCAACTCTTACGTTCGGGTGGCAAGGGGCGAGGTGGGGGGGTGCAATCATGAGCAGAAGTCATCACTTTACCGGAGGCTGTTTATGTACCGCCGAGCCTATTTCTTACGCCAAGCGATGTGCAAACATTGTGTCGATTAAAATGTCCCTTTAGCTGGTACAGTTACTGGGATAATGCGGCTTGTCATATATCTCGAGGGGACAGACGCAATTTGGGGAAATGTAACGCCATATTAGTCATGTCAACTTGGAAGGCGATGGTGGATCAAAAATATTAATACACCAGACTAGGAGGGTTAAAAACTTAATTTTTAAGAAGAGAAATTATTGAAAACTTTAGCTAAAAAGCATTACAATACAACGGGTGCATTTCATTAATTTGTTATAAAAAGCATAGTATTATGTAGTAACTGCTTTTATGGAACAGCGGTATCGCATGTCTTGTAACGCGCGGGTCCCGGGTTCGCCTCCCGAGCCACAGATGTAGTGCACTTAGGTAAACCGCGGCGCAACAGAGGCAGTCAAGTTTTCGTTTCCACTCGCTACACGTAATTATTTGGTATGTTAATAAGGATGCGAGCTCGCAGACGCTCAAGTTTCGTAAAGTTACGCGGCGTCGCGTGGTTGGGTCCCATCCATTGTGCTAGCCGGGTCGCCTCCCGACGTTAACTCCTGAAAAGTTGGCAATTAGTAGTTGACTACTTAAGTAAGTTCTTTTTAAAGCTCCCCCCAAGGATTTAAATTGGGCGAGCCGCGAAACTTGGCCGCGTAAATTCGTCTAGTAAGTAAGCACCTCCAGCAGTCTACTGTGTAACCATGTTTATACATATTTTTTACTTTATATATAAGTTAGACCTACACGTAATTTGCTTTCTAAGTCTTTTACGTCAAATTTGAACGGAGACATTAATACCAAAGTCGCTTTTTTCAACACCATCTGTTCTTACTGATATAAGATAATTAACTTTAAAGTAGTAGTATTAATAATGAAGGTAGTTTTAATTAGTAATTATTATTTGACTTCTCTGTTGAATAAAAGAGACAGTGTCTGCTTGTGTATTAAATTAAATAAAGTAATTCATCCACAAAATCCTATACTAAAGGAGCTATTGGTACAATAATAATATATGGAGCGCTTTCTATGTATGAATGCAAATTGGTATTAATATTGGCACATTGCCGGTTCCACTATTCGCCATCTTGTGTATTGCTAATATTGTATTGTTGTTATTGTTATCCATTGCGTATCTTAAATAATAATCGATTTGTTGAACAAAATACAATTCGATTAAGAAAATGTGATATGCCTGACTCACGTCAATGACCTATAGCAATTATATACTTAGAATGATTACGTAACATCATACAGATTTTTTTACTATATTCAATTACGTCTTTAGAAGCGTTTTGAATAAATAAAATGATTCTAACGTCAGTTCCAAGAAATAGACTCTCCTGAGGAGAATATGGCAAGAAACTCAAAGGCACTCTTTTTTAATACTACTATTTATAGATCATAGACTTTTCCTTTTGTTGAATTGAAACGAATCCTGTCTCTTTGAATATTTGACATTAAAACACATCAAAAATTCATAAATATGTCTGCGTCCCAAATAATTACAGTAGCTTCATTATCGACAACGGTAAAACGCTTTACCCTAATTTTAAATAATGTTAAGTGATAATTATACTGAAGATAATGTTTTGGAATTCACTATCCATGACCTCATTGTCACTGAACATCACCATGTCAATTGGATTTGCCACGGTCGATAAAAATAATGTTACTATTGAGACACTGTTAAGGGATGATGTAGCAAACTACATAATTTTCTTCATTGTTTTATCAATGCCGGTTTTGCCTAATTCGAGTGCAGGCATTTTGCCAAAGTAGATAAAATTATACAGTGTTCCTGTTCGATATATTTTAATCTTTTTTTTTTTAATTATCGAGCTACACACTTTTAATTAACGATTTTCATTTCAACGAAAAATTTATTTTTTATATTTAAAATATGTGTTTCATATCTTTCATATTTTTGCTCATAATTTGAATGTATGACAATTTGATATATATAAGACAGTTAACGTCGTAAGCAGTACTTTTTGTTATTGGTTATGGGCTAACATTTAGCCTCGATTTCACCCGATGTTAAGTGACAATGAGGCCGTAGACGATGAAGCGTGTTTGCATAGAATCCATCTGGCTCTCACATGTATGATTGTCGGAACACAGCAATGCTGTTATGGTGGCAGATTGACAACAAAAAACCTTCCCACTATCCAGACTCCGGCGTATCAGAAATCCTGTGGCCAGGGAATCAAACCCGTGATCTTTGCATTACAAGGCAAGTGGGTAAATAACTAACAACTGAAGCAATGGTCTATTAGTTCCAAAATTGTTGCAAATGAACTGTAGATCTATTACTCAAATAATAGATATATTAAAATATATCGTGTTCAGAACATAACTAACCGTATAACCTGGATCTGGATGTATTCGTTTAAAAGGTTGTATGGTGTCCCAGCTTTCGGTGTGGCTATTGGGAGATACCAAATTACACGTAACAAAATTAAAACAGTTTAAAACCAATTGTCCCAAGTTCGATCCTTAATTCTGTTAGAGCATTTAGGTCATGAGTACAACTACGCCTATTTATTACTTTCCCAAAATGCTTTTACTACAATTCATATTTAAAAATATAGAATTTCCGTTGAACTAATGTTATGGTATAAATTTAATTTAAATAATCAGCATTTAAGGAACAAAATTAATGTTTAAAATACCCGGACTCATAAATACCTTTCTAAATGTCTAATCAATTAACTTATATCGACTCTAATCGTATAAATCACAAGGGTATCCTTATTTATGGGCCGGCCCATTCCGTTGTGGCATTCTTCCAAATACGAACCAATAGATCGCACTGCAATCAATGATCTCTAATGATCAAATAATTTAATACTAATAGTATAACTGGATATTTTTTCATGGTTTTCTCTTCGAGCTTATTGTAACTTAGTGTATTATTGCATTCCTATTTGTTCGCTTTCACAAAAAGATAAGTGTATATAGCAAAGTTGAGTGAAAAAGTATAAAAATATAAAAAAAAGTCAATTGTATTTTAGTTTAGGAAACTTATAATCATTCTTTTTTTAAATTGCACTCTTCAAGGAGTGGTACGAATACAATGAAACGTTTTATTCTTTGTGGCGATGGATCGGAAAATGATTACGTGTTGGTGACGGATTAAAATAAAATAGAAAAATTATCACGGTCAGAAAAGCGGGCGTATGATGGTTAACGTCTTATGTAAGCTTTATTTTTTCTATTTTTGTATATATATTTTTAAGTATAGCATCGCATTGGTTTAACTGTTATGATACTAAAACTTTAGTGAAAGACAAAGACTTTGAGCAGTAAGATCGTCTTTTGCACTGCAACTGTATTCTTTTACTTCGCTCTTTTTGTAACAGTTACTTTATTTTTATTTTGTTTCATGGTATTTCGTTTTGTTCTTGTCATGCAATAAAGACTATTCTATTGCTGCTACAATTCGTGCTACGAAAAACCTGTAGCCGTAAACGTGCTACGTCTAATTTCATGTCGTAGATGTGCTACGACAAGCTTTTTGACGGTCGGTAATTATTCATTCAACTTAGATTCTGTATTCACCTAACGGAGCATGTCATGCCTTCCCGCACTTTACAAATACGTAATTGAGTTACCCGTTAGTGTTTGCTGCTTTGTAGTGGCAAGGTAAACAAGGATTGCTTTGACGCAAGGTACATTAGTCTAGTTGTATCTAGTAGCTAGTTGAATTACCTTGCGTTCTTGTGTTCATATATAGAATATTATGAATTTACCTGTCTCCGTGACATTGTGGTTTACCGCTCGTCTTATAATACGGTTGTCCCGGGTTCAATTACGGGGACATATTTTATTTGAGTCTGGATGGTGACAGAATTTTTTATCCCACCACCAATCTCTATATAAACCTGCCACTATGAAAACGTTAGTTTCGGCAGTTTATTTATTATGAGAAAAATATTCGGCTAAATATTATAGGGTAAAAATTACAACTTGTGGTTCAAAATGATTCCCGCATATTTAATTATTTTTATACCTGTTTATTTTTGAAGACTCTTTTTTTTTTTCATTTTCTATTCGTCATCCGTATATTATTTATCTTATAGTTAATATCAGTATGAAACAGACAAAGCTTTTAGCATTAAATTTCAATCCAATGAAATAAAGTAGAAAACAAAGTTAAAAAAAAATAGAAATAACAAAAATTAAGGAATGTATACAAACACTACGCAATATACGTATATAAAATAATACGCGATGCGATCAAATTTAATCGGAGTGTGTCGATTTTAATTAGTTAAAATTCAAAAGCATTTCTATTTGAGTAATAATTATTAAAATAACAAGCGTTAGCTATTGTTGGGGGAGCGCGATTCGTGATAAAACGTGAAAATGTTTAATCCGGAAAATTATTGTTCATCTCGCGTTCAAATAACGTACGTTGTTTACCGGTTAGGAGGAAATTAAAGCTATGCAGCCATGTTTATATTCATTACGGGATCGGAATATTAAGTAGCCACGACTGCGTTCAAGGGGAATCAAAAATTACAAATGCTTTCTTCTTTTTTTATTTTATTTTCTGTAGATTTGTACTTAACTACAATCTCAAGTGACGATGTGATTTTAGTGGCTAAAGCGCACAAACCTGGAATCATCCTATTCACTTTTTACTCGAAGACACCTACATTGTATTCGGACGGGAACATTTGAACTTTTTTATAGGTATTTGTATAACAATTGACATCGATTTCAACTGATGTTAAGTGACAATGAGGGCTTAGATGGTGATGTACGCATCATTCGCATAGAATACATTTGGCTCTCACTTCTATGACTGCCGGAACATAGCAAAGCTATTATGGTGGTAGATTGACTTTGAAGATGGCAGCTAACCAGGCGGGTTGGAAATAACCATACCACCTTCCTGAGTACATTACCCTTGTAGCCCGGGAATCGAACCTGAACCTCGTGAACGTTTTTTTTTTAATATATACGTTCATCCCTGTTACGATTTGTCAGGGCCTATGCATTACAATTCTTTTAATTTCTTATTTATTGTTAACGCTTTCCTTCTTCTTCTTCTATACCCATACTAATTTTTCTCGCTTTCATTCGTCTTTTCATACCTCATCCCAATTCCTTCTTTCATACATCGCGCTTAAATGAGGAAACACAACTTACTTCTTTATTTACACTTTTCTTGATCTAGTTATTTACATTTTTCCTATTCATCCTAATTTACTTTCTATTATTTAATTTCATTTAGTTCATTAACTTTTGATATTACACTTATTATACCATTTTTCTCTGCTTTATATTTTATTATGTTTTATTACATTTTATTGTATTTTCTATTACTTTCCTATACAACTTTAAAAAGATATTTCTGCTGTCGTCTTCTTCCATAATTAGCGCGATGTTTTTTTCCTCTATCCTCTGTTCCATTCTTACTTCACTTTCCATTCTATCTCATCGAACCTCCCCATTACAAGGCAAGCGGGTAAACCACTGCGCCACGGAAGCATTTATTACAGCATCACTATCCTCCTCAAATCATACATATGGGAGGCAGAATATTTTCAGGAGCGCGTTTTAGTAAAACTCGAAAAAAGTTCTATTACCTAATTGTCACATAAAATCTTGTTAGAGGCAAAATGTCAGCCCAATACCAATAAAAAAAAATATAAAGATATTTTTTTTATTTTGCATTTTGTAATATAAGGTCACCTATTTTTCAATTTCATGTTAGTAAAATATTTTCCATTCTATTTTCATTCTATCTTGTAATATTAATGTTGCAATATGTTATTTGTTTGTACGTTAAATACTCTGTACACATGTAATATGTAATTAAGTAAGAATTTTTCATTTATTATAAAAGTGGGAATCACTTTGTTATATAAGAAATTATAAATCGTAAAGATATCGAATAGCGATCAATATTTAAACATAAATGAATTAAGAAAAACTGCAATAAAATGAGTTAACAAAAACAGTTGTAGTATGCGGTTGAACTAAGCAAACAGTTATAACTTAATTATGATACATGTATACATAACGAAATTGAATAAAGTTATAATTTTTCATATCACGAAATATAAAATTTTATATTCGATCGCTATTGAAGTGTAGCCTCCCGAAACAAATAAATAAATGAGACAAAATAAATAAAATTAAATAAACAAAAAAGAGCGCAGGCACACAGGCGGCGGATAGCTCGTTTAACACGTCCCCAGTTCAAAAGTTTTCGCATTAAAATATATCTTCGCCCCACTATCGCGCTCACTTTCAACTTTTGCCTGCAACTTTTCCGCTGCAACCAATTCACCGCGCAGTTATTTCAGTTATTAATGTTCGATTAAGTTTTCTTTATTATTATTCTTTTAAACAACCTCACTTATACACGGGCGGTACCTCCATAAATGAGGAAGGAAAAAAAGAAAATATTTTTATTGATGCACATCAAAACACAGTACAGTTGAAAGGGTTAACTTGGATTTAAAAGTACAGAAAACATTACGAAAATAAATACCTGCAAACAAAATTAATAGTGCGGATAGTGACTTAACAATGTCAACAACGTATGATGACGTTATATCATTAATATGCATATTTAAAAATAACACTAAACACGTATCGCATAATTGTACTATGACAATATTATATATATTAATATAATAT
>DWQX01007211.1:0-10383 GCA_018245475.1 Pharmacophagus antenor | reverse complement strand
CAAAAAGTTTTCATCGTAATTAGAAATAAGAATGTGTGACAAAGACAATAAATTTGTAGTCTGTGCTGTTTTTTAACATAAATGTTATTCAAAAACTAAACATTATTTTGGTCTAACGTTTTTTTAATACGCTTTGAGAAATCCTCGATTATTTACGTAAGCTATCCTATAAGCGATATATTTAGAAAAAACATATGGTAGGAGTATTTTATAATTAAATAATTAATAAACGTATAACTTCATTGTATACCAAAAAAGAAAACAACTTGATACTTTAAAAATTATCCGTTTGTCTTAATGTATCATGTTTTGTTTTTTTTAGGATTGAATTCAGTCTTTGATAATATCTTAGGGAAATTCATCATTCACGCTCTGCTGTCGATATGTGAAAGAATTTAGAAACTATAAAGTAGAAGATTACAAAAGAATTTCAATTAATATAATACTGGAGAATGTTCTATATACGTACATACATATGCTTTATTAATTATTAAAAAGTTTAATAGTGAAAGAGAAATAACATTTCGTGAAATTAATTGTCATGTAGCAAGAGAGTTAAGACGCCGCCGCCTTGGATTTAACAAGATGGAGTGGATTGCATCGGGCGCTGACAAGTATACCGCACTGAAATTTATAATCAATTGTGTGTAATGAGTCTTTATATTAATTTTTTTAAACTATTTTTATGATGTGATGCATATGGAACGAACCTATTAACATTAAAACATTGTCATATTAAACTATTTAATAATAATACTTTCAATTATACATTTTTTTTCATCTCGTAATCACCTGATGGTAAGTGACAATGTGACCTAGTTTATGAAGCGTGTTAGCCCATAATACTTCTATCTGTCATGGATTTTTCACGGATCAATTTGTTGGACTGTTTTTTTTTTATATTATTTATGTGTTATTTTTGACCCTAGGCAGTCCTGCTGTTCCGTGGTAATATATGAGATCAAAAGGTTTTATCAACTATCCCGAAGGATAGTTCTTTTTCGGGTCTCAAAAAAAAATTTTCGCCACTAAGCATTAGTGTAATACTAATGTGGAAACACCTATATTTTTTCTTAACATTTGACCTCGATTACACCTGATGTTAAGTGATCATGAAGCCGTAAATGCGTGTTCTTCCAGAATATTTCTGGCTGTCATACGTATGACTGCCTAAACACGGCAATGCTATTGCGGTAGGTTAACATTGAAGGCGGTGTGAATGTATGTATATAATATCAATGGTATAGACCCTGAGATCGCATCCTACTTTGTCGCTGTGTACCAACAGAAAACCAATTACAAGACTTATTTATTTCACTAAGCCAAAAACTCATTTAGTCGTCTTACCTTATTCGTTTAAATGTTAAGGCCCGAGGAAGGTTAAAGTATTGTTACAGCTAAAATGGGCGACAACAATATCTTCGATATTACATAGCAACCGTGTTTTCATTGGTATTAGGGGTCCACAATAAGTAAACTGAATGAGATAAATTCACAAATAATTGGGATTCATTGCCCGTAAACAAATACGTCCTTTATTACAAAATTCAATCAAAGTAATATAATTTATTCGACATTAATGTACGAGTGATTTCGCTAAATAAATTAATAACTTCGGTTATAATCTATTGCTTGTAATTCAATTGAAATGCAATGAAATATGATTATTATAATTACAGTGTGAATTGTAATTATAATTAAAACATTTTCATTGCTTTCGTCCGTAAAGCGTTAAGATGATAAAAAGGAGAATTTTATTTATATGTTTAGATTAGTCCATGTTTTTGTTAATCGGGGGTCGTCGATCGACGTACTGGTGGAGGCGGGTTTATGTCCCCGGTGAGCCGACGCGTGGGTGATAAGTTTTTTTTTCCTTTTTTTGTTTACATCTCTTGCTCTGCCGTTTGTTAAACCGTTGAGTAAGGTTAGTTTCGTTGAAATTTTTCTCCCTTAAAGTTATAAGACTATATATTTTCTAATTAGTAAACCGATATATTTTATTTCTTATTAATAAACGCGTAATAACGATCATTGTCTTTAAAGAAAACCGTATTAAAACGTAACTTAAGCTTCGGGGAAACCTAATTTCTCCATTTCAACAATCCGCGTTTTTTTTTTTTGTAGTAATTTTTGTAATCGGATCTAATCTTCAAGACTACATATGTTATCGGGGCACATTATTATTATTATTATATAACATAGAACAGTGATTTGTCTATAATAACTAATACAATGATAGAATATTTACACAACATTACATTGTGCACTTTGTCTTTTATACGTATTATATCACCTTATACTTATGTACTTTATAAAATTCAAACTCCCTGACTGATTGACCTATATGTACTGCCGGTCCTAGTGATGTGAAATTTAGAGGGCTTTTACTATATGCCCTGAAAGTATCCACTAAAAAAAAGTGTTTTTAGATATTCTGTTATAAAATTAGAATAAGTAGAGTTCAAATTTCAATGAAACTCTTTCTTCTCCTAATCGATAGATTAGAATTTGGTACACGTATTGAACGAGGGACTAATTTTAAATATTAAGTAAAAAATATTACCCCGTCCAGAACGCTGGCGTCCGTGGCGTTTAATATAAAAATAAATATTATCACGTGAATTATTCGAAGCATGCGTATGTATATGTTCGCTAAAAAGAGTTGGTGTGTAAGCTCTCTTTGTAATGCCGTTGTGTGGGTAGATAGATGTTGCAGCCAGCCGAGGGTAACGACACCTCATTCAGCTCAGCGCGGGGCCCACTTCACCAAGGACGCATTCCGGGCTCGGCTCGCGGCGCATCACGCGTCCCTTTGTGTAATTATAAAGTAAACTTTGAGTGAGTGAAACACTGTTTAACGCTTTCCCTGCCACACCATTCTACGAATATCCCGTTGCTGTAATGAGTGTTGGAGCATAGACAATAATTGATCAAAAATAAATTATTTAATTAAATGTTGATTAAAATTGTATGTGATTAAAGGAACGTGAGAAGTTGTTGTTATTAGTCTCAATTAAAACTTGTTAATGTTATTATGAATAAAAATAGTAGATATTTTACAAGTTCGACGTGGTCAGTCGCGGGAAAATGCTATATGTCCGCGACAGTGGTATTAAAAGCCGAAACTTTTTTCGAGATTTTTTATTTTTATCGATTACATGCTAACATTGATCCTTAATTTTACATGGAATTAATTGATTACGAGGCCGTAAATGGTGAATCGTGGTAGCCCAGAACACATCTGACTCTCGTATGTACGAGTTACAGAAAGGTAAGTGAAAAATTTCAAGTTTCTACTATGACAGATTTTTTTTATAGGTACGGGCTTACACTTGGCCTCGATTTCACTCGATGTTATGTGGCAGTGAGGCCTTAGATGGTGGAGCGTGTTCGCCCAGAATGCACCTGGCTGTCACACATATGCCGCCGAAACACAGCGATGCTGTTATAGCGACATTAAGGTTGGCGGTGGTGGCTCACCAGGCGGTTTCGGAAAACCTTAACACCATTCAACACGCGGCCATCGCTGCTCGAGAGATGAATCACTTTATTGTTGAACAGCTTTGCAAAGATAAAATGCAGCCGTGAGCATCGTATTGTACAGATCTTCAGAGACTGCTCATATTAAGTGGTACTTTTATACATATTTCACTTTGCGTGAGATCTATTACTAGTTTAAACGTGTAATACATCGCAAAAGCTCAGGGGGGTATATTTGTTTTTTTACCACATGTCTGTTGTTTATACTTCAATATGAATAGCCAGTGTCACATCATGTGCTGAGTTGAATCGGGCGCAATATGGTATATATTCTGTGTTGTTGACTGAGGTCAAAGTCCGGACTATCGCGAACAGGACCGTTTTGCTATTTTGAAGTATTCGTTACATTTCATAGCCCGGAGGGTTTCTCATTTAAGCAGTTTTCATATAAATATTCTTTTCTGTTAGGGTAACTAACAATAGCGTTTCGTTTTGGGGCGTGTTTTGATCTTCTTTTTTTTTATTTACTGTAATATTACAATTGTGTGAAAAGTGCTTTTATGTATTTTATGTTATAAATTAAAATTTAGTTACACAAGCGACTTTTATGTGTGTATGTGGAAGTTGTTACATATTTCATTCTTCAACACTACACATTCATTTTTAAATAAAAAAAAATGTAAAGAGTTTATCGAGAAAAACACAACAAGATAAGGGAATTTCTTTTTCGTAACCAGTCGATAATGCTTTAAAACCCTTTATATGTAAACACTACTATTGTAAAATGTATCTTTTACATGGATCGTAGTATTATACCAATGGCGTATATATTAGTCTAAAACAATTGGTTTACACGTGTTATCTTGCTTATGTAAGCTCTCTTCTTTCTATGTCTTCCTTCAATTTTTTTTTCGCGGCTTACACGGCCTTTTTGTACTCGAGTGCAGTGTTTAGAGTTGTTTTTAATTTTCAAACGTACGCCCCGGGCCGCATTTGGAACTGCTCCAACAATGGGATCGGCCGTGAGCCTATTTATCACCTACTATATTGGTTTTATTTGTATTCGCCAGTAAAAGGAAAAATAATCGCGCTTTACGTTAATTATCCACTATTATGATATTAAATTATATACACCATTGTTTAGTTGTTTCAACTAAACTTTTATTACATATTTTAACTAAGAATAATCAAAATTTTAATTCAAATTTCCTTTTACAGTTTTGTCGAATTGAAAATATTTCGATGCAGCACCATAAGGCTGTCCGTTGATCACTTCATTGTAATTTTCTTAATATATTTGTAATAAAAATAATGTACATGTGCTTACGTATACTTAAATCTACTAATAACTATTGATTATTTTAGTGCTGCAAATAACTACAGTTATTTTATCGCTATAAAAATATTTCGGACTTTCTAACAGTTGCAAAGTATTTTAACACTAAATTTACCGACACGTTTTTATTGTTTTTCTTTTCGTATCTGTATTAGTTTTGTGCATTATTGCAATAGTATTTTTCTGTTTCGCAATAAAACATACGGAACAATGTTGCCAGAGGCGGTATAAAAGAATAAAAATATCAAACGCATATCAGATACTTAACTTCTTATATAGGGTTGTTCAGTCAGAATGACTGGTCCGGTAAATCTAGTGTTAATTTATAAACAAATTGCATAAAACATCACAAAAATTTTCCACTTTATATTTGATGTTACAATTATTCGTTTTCGCGAATATAATTACGGTAATCACTCCTTAAATAGTTAAATAACGAAACGGTTATCTTTGTATTTAAACTGGCAAATAATTTTATTAAGACCGTAGAAAGAAAAGCGACTTAGAGGGTTCTAATCTCAAAGACACAGGCAGAAACTTCATGGATAGAGTTTTTATTCATATTTAACAAAGTTATCGCCATTATTTGGAAGAACTTTTGATAGTAATTCTTTATTAAGTTTCTCAAGGCAATTTAACATTCTCGAACGTTCTCGAAAGGTACAAGACCTTACACTCAGTCTTAGCTGACGCTTATATAATTGGGTTTCGGGTCGGCGACGAGTCTAGAAACTGCATTTCGCACGGAAATATAGTGGAATTTACGTACAAACTCTCGTATTATTAGACATTTTAGAGGATATAATAGATTTTGTAGTAGTAGACTGTACCTGTGTGCGATATATGATTGATCTAGTTATATTTTTTGTTTCAAAGGTAGATAAATATATAGGTATCTTAGCTATAGATAAAAAAACAATTGATGATTTATATTCTAAAATAGTCAACCTGCGGCTTTCCGGGCTTTTGTGGTGGCCAACCAGTTGTTATTTTTTTATAATTTCACGGCTATAGTAGATAACGTAAAAATATACGCGAGAACTTCGTTTATAGTTTTTGAATTCAATTTGTAAAATTATTCTGTAGACATTTTTCGTTTGCGACGTGCGACACTATTTCAAATATCTTGTTCGAGGCCTCTATAAAATTTTGAGTACCGCTGATGAATAGTTTCTCTATGTATGCACGTTTTTGGACTTCTTACTCTGTGTACTAGTTTTAAACCACCATATTCACTTCGCTTAACCCTAAAGTAGACTCTTAGAAAATGCCATTTGGCATTACGTCCATATTATGTAAAAAACTGTATATTAAAACTTTAAATAAATAAATAGAATGTTATCCGTGGGGAGATTTTAACAACTTTGATTTTATATAATCTACTACTAAATGATATGGACCTATATTTAAAACAATTTTAGTTTTTTAATTATCATATTATACCAATACGCATTTGGATGATTACGTAAATGATTATACTATTATATATTTACAAATCATATATATTTTTTTTATGTTTCACATATTTACAACATTGTAATTATAACAAAAAAACCGTAAAGCCTTATTAGATTCTTTTAAGTTATTACAGAACAGATATTTTGTACATAGTCATGGTTATTATAATACGTTTAAAAGTGTATTAAATTATTTTACATATAATGAAGATTGAATCAGTATATTGAGTTATACTTCACACGTGTCAATAATACAGACAATGGTTGATAGGACTAACTAGACACCGTCCCTTAACTTGTAAATTGTTTGTTATTTGTTTAACGCATTAGCGTTCTCACTTGCGATATCGAGAAAGCAAACTAACTCGGTCACTTGTTTACGCCGGCGTACAGTTTATTTGCGACACACTCACTCGCCGCCATCTTTGTTTGGAGAGAAATTTTGACGCTCTATAATAACATTGAAATATCGTTATATTAATATTTTTTATTTATTATAATTGATTCGAGTAATAAAGAAAATATAAAAATTGTGGATATAAGTTCGTTCCTTTAATGTAACTTGTATATTCAATGACTATCTTCAACTTTCTATACAATTTAATACGATGGTTTAGGTGTTACAAGCCTCAAGTGTTTGAATATTTTAGATTATTTGTCATTCCTTTTTTTTAATACAACGATCTTGTACAACATAAATACGTTTTATCTATTTATTGATCTTTTCTGGAGTTTATTCGAGGTGAAATGGTTGCTGCAATTTGTGGCTATTAATATATTTTATCTTATTACTTAATTAATAACTTCAGCGGCTATTTCGGGGCCAGGTAAATGGGATTTAAACGGCATAACGATCCTGCACGATTGGCTAGAATCATTGTTAATGTGTCACCATAAATTTATCGCGAGTTTCGATCTTCGGCCTAACTGTTGATTTAAATTGTCGCGATATTCAGGCCAAGCGCTATACCACAGTGATTAAAACGAAACAGCTTGATAATTACTGAAATGGTTATAAAAAAAAAGATTTAATATCTTTCCGCTCATTCCCTGCTGGCTTACGTCTTGCACATCCATTATCTTCCCTCGCTCCGCTTGCATCGCAAGCCGCGGTCCGCTCAAAGCGCTAATGCGAGCCACGTATGTGCTTTTAGCGCGGCGCCTCGCTCGTATCCCAACGATTATGCCGTGCTAAGGTGCCCTTTATTCAGTGCGCCTATCTAATGTTCTAGAACTAACACGAGTTCACTTTTATGCGGTTTAAATACTTTATATTTTCATCCGCAGATGTTTTTAGTGAACTTTAGAAAGAGTGTACCGTTAACGTAGTATTTAAGGACAGTTTTCATATTGTTCTTTTCGAAGCCGTAATAAGTTTTTGCATCTGTCTTGTGAGAAATATTAATAAAAGAAAAGAGAATGAAAAATTGAACTATGTTAATTAGTAGTCATACAGAACGTTCTTGAGAAAAAGAGATGTCTCCAAGTCTCAGTGTTAAAAGAAAAATTTTATTCAAATGTTTAAAGTTTTTTTTTTAAAGCAGCCTATATCATTTAATCGATCATTTACTATTTGCCAATGATGATATCGTTGAAACTGCTTTAGTATTCATATTTAATCGCATCTAATCACGTTCAGTGACGCATTTTCTAATTAACTAGCAGACGTTCGTTCGCTTCTCTAGTCGTGGTAGTTAATTTATTAAACATTAAGATTATTACAGTATGTGTGTGTACAGAATTTCGAGTCTGTTGACTAGGAGAATAAAATTCCCATTGAAATTTGTTCCCTCTCTTTCTCTTCTTAGGATTGAAATTTCGATAAACTCTTATTTGATACTTAGACATCAAGAACAACACGTCCTCCAAATTTCATGTTTTTAAGACCAGCGGATTAGGCTGTGCATTGATGTATAAATCGGTCAAGACTTTTAACTTTTCAAGTAAATATTATTATTACAAATAAAACACACGGACCCTTTCATTATAACGATATAACGTTGAGTATTAAATTAGCGATTACTATGAAACTCAATATCACCTATTTAATTGCTTAGCACGCGTTCGTAACAATGCGACACAATCAGCGTCGAGTTGTACATTGACGGAATACACAAAGATGTCATTGCACCCTTCCATACCCGAATGACAATGGTTACTGTACTAACTCGTAAGCCATTGTGCTCCCTTCTGCGGCAATAAGAGAAATCTATAAATGTTTTTATTATTCATTTCTATATATTAGGAAAGTTTTGATCGCTACAAGCGATTACATTATCTATTATTTTTTGTTTATCCATGTTTTTGTTTGAACACTTAAATTTCATGGGATGTTAAGTGACAATGAGGCCGCAGATCGTCAATCTTGCTAATTAATCGTTTTATAATATTCTGGGTTTGATATCTAGAATAATCGGACACAGCAATGTTATAATTATGGCAGATTGCATGATAGTGGTAGTTAGCCAGGCCGGTTACGAACAATTCTCACAACAATTTATTTCCCATCACATATGTGTGGTGACCCCAAATAGAGCTTAGTGTATACCTAGCTGGCGTAACGAGATTTAATTCATAAAAATTTTAATTACAATTTAGTTTCGGCCTCTTTGTCCATTTCCCTTATGTCAGTCTTACATACTCTTGTAAATTTATAATCCGAATAATGATTAATGGATCATTGGTGACGTACCGATCACAACTTTTGCTCTCGCCTAAATCGGTTATCCTAATATTATAATTATAACCTGCAAAGAAGGTACTTCGTGCTACACGAAAAGCTTTTGCCTACTTCTCTACGGGGAAAGTCATGTATTTTAGTTACTAACGTTATGCAGACTACCATTTTTATAAATACATTAAAATTTCGTATTACATTATTTAAAATTTTTAATTACCCATCACTTTGTTATAACGCCCCTCATTCACCTTTAGACCCGAAACTCCGCTCTATAAAAAGCTCCAGCGCCCACTAGGGGGCGGGCTTGACACCATTGGAAAACAATGAGTATGAGTTACTTATGCGTTGAGAAATTTTATTCACTATTTGGAATCTAAATACTGAAATTTCTCAACGTATGAGTAACTATAAATCCAACTAGTGTAAGCTTTATTAACTGCACTAAAATTTCATACTAACTAAGTTATAAAGCACCAAAACATTATACCGTTTCAGTTCCAAAGTTTTCAAATATATTTTACAGTAGCAAATCTAACATCGTGCTGAATTTTATCTAACGGGATTTAAACAGTTTTATCTATGATATCGTACGTACTACTTCACTGCTTAGTATCTTACTAGTGATCAGTAAGTATCTAGTTAAAGGTAGAAACAACGGAACAAAGAATAATTACAAATTCATACTGTTAACACTAAATTAAACATTGTGAAATCATTAGAACATAACTGTTTAACAACTTCCTTCATGGCGCATTGAGTTACAGCTTTGTAACAAGTCACTGGTTTGATTCCGAGGATACGTAAATAGTGGAGAGATGGTAAGGTTGATGGGAACCTGCTCCTCTGCCTACCACATTGTAATATAAGGAATGAATATTATACTACATACTTTATATTTCATGTGTACATCTAACTTTCTTTAAATTTAAACAACCTGTAGTATTAAAGTTTCACTTTTTACTAATATATAAATGATGTTAATAATGAACAATCGATACAAGATGATATTAAGCAACATTTTTAATTGTTAGCTGTATTCAGAAGCTGATCACCGGTGACCCCTGTGGCGTTCAACCTGTCAATGTCAGTCTGTCGTCATTATAGCGTTGGCTAAGTTTAAACAATAACCGTGATAATAAAAATATTGGGGTTTCTCATAATTATCGGATTCGTTGTTACGTAAAATCATTTGAAATTGATGTCAAATGTTGACTTATTGTGTAGAAAAAAGTTAAAAGTTATTGGTAATTTAACCTGTTAACTGGGTATGGCGAAATATTTCGTCATACATAAAATCCCACTGC
The DNA here is from genome assembly GCA_018245475.1 of Pharmacophagus antenor. Classification (NCBI taxonomy): domain Eukaryota; kingdom Metazoa; phylum Arthropoda; class Insecta; order Lepidoptera; family Papilionidae; genus Pharmacophagus; species Pharmacophagus antenor. The sequence goes on along the minus strand of DWQX01007211.1, from coordinate 126 downwards.
AATGGGCATGACGAAATATTTCGTCATGGAAATTAATCGTAATATATTAAACGCATCTTACATGTTAGTATTATAGTATTATAATTTGTTCAATAAATTCCTTGTACATTGAATACATTTAAATTA
>DWQX01007210.1:0-10383 GCA_018245475.1 Pharmacophagus antenor | reverse complement strand
TAAATGGTGCTTTTTAGTTGGAGTAAAACTTGATACCACACCTATAACTCTTGATAATTGAATTGTCCCTTGCGTAGTAACTAATTGAACTAAGTGCAAACCCAACGGATTAAATAGACCAGGTCGGACATTCTCATCGTCCGAATCGCCCACCCAGTACAGTTATTATGCTCTATAAAAAGAAATGACGGGCATGCAACAAGGAAGCTCTTATTGTTAGTGGCCTATGCGTTTAGTGCTAGCAACTAATAGAAGACGGTATTTAGTGCACGTTGAAAAAAAAACATTCAATTATGGTTTTAATACGACTAGTCGGTTTCTACGATGTGCCATGAAATAATAGCGTTTCGAATTGATAAGATAGATCGGGTAACCGTCTTACAGAGTTCGCCGAGCGTCGGTTTATTTGCCGCGTTGTACTCTTGGGACACCTGTTGCTTGCGTCAAACCGATGGAAATGATTCATAAATTCTCTCTAAGTGCAAAAACTGAGCTCAGTTAAACGTTCAAAAATTGCTCAAATACTTTCTCAACGCTTATATTTACCATATCCAAGAAACGGTGGATTAGTTACTTTACGTTCCCGAAGTTCTGTTCTACTTTCGTCGAAGTTTCGTCACACTCGTCGTGTAAAGTTTTCGGCCTCTTTACACGCGGCGCCACTGGAGGTTAGTGGTGACATGAAAACATCACTTACATTTATCCGTATAGTCGGAGCGATAGGACTTTTGGGCACAAGTAATATGAGGGTAGTATCCCGAGACGCAACGGTACGGACTTTCGCGCAGCAGTAGCTGTCGTCGTTGACAGTGGAGTAGGGTTAGACGTTTACATCGCAGCGGGTCGACACTGTCCGTGCCGCGGGCGCGCAGAGACTGGCGAGCAGCGGGTAGGCGGACGCAGGCCGGCGGCGCCCCGCTTCGCACAACGTCACGTTGATGGGCCTGGCGTTGGCGTCATTGCGCACAGGGCTGCCAACTTTGCGTCAATGAAATACCAAGCGCGATTAACTAATTAGCGATACAAAGAAAGTTGATGATTTGCTAAAATTTAGCCGCCGTCCATGACACGAGTACGTAAATGTTATTTATAATAACTCGCAATCAATATGCAATAACTGTTCAAATTTCTAACATGATTTTATAATTAAAATCATGTTAGAAATAAACTCTTGTCGACAAAGTCATAGGCAAGAAAATTTTGTAAAATAACACATCAATCCGTGTTTTTATAAATACTAATGATAAACTCGCATATATTCCGGCGGTATAAGGTACGCACTGCTTGTCATACGCACAATGACCCACGTAACTGAACGCTCCAACCATTTGACGTACTAATGATATGATAATCTTTGATACGGCTCACATCTTTCATATAGCTAATGACGTTGTTATAGCTGTAGTTAGACTAAACACAGTATCAACGTGGGCGGTTAAATATTAACAGGGGTCGAGTGAACACGGCCATTTTATTTTTTAAATATGCACCGAACAATTTAGAATTAAAAAAGTGCAGCATTTATTATGGTAAATAATCACTGGCACATGTGAACAGCCGCAGCGCCCGTGAAGTCGAAACTGCATTTCCAACCTTTAAAAAAGAAACATAAGTCCTCCTCTCTTCTCCTTTTTTTATGGTAGTCTAAAAGTCATTAAGGTTAAGAAATATTGTGCGAGGTAAATGACACGTTACAAACGCACACTGGAAGTTTACCAATCTTCTAGGCTATGAGAAGGTACTTTGCTTTGTATTGCCGTACTACGGCGGTGGAACACAACTACTGTAATCAGTTAAACGATTTTCTTTTTCTTTAACATAATTTAAATTACTTTTTACCGTTCCAACTAAGCTTTCATATTGTTTTATGAACTGTATATGTAACAACTGTCATGTATGTAGGAAATGCGATGTGGCAATAGTCGATCGGCTGTGAATCTATATTTATGATTAAAATGAACAACTTAGTAACAGTCTATTATTAATAGTAAGGCAAAATAAGAATGTTTTGAAGCTTATTCGGCTACACGTTGGATGGAGGAGTGAAGTCGGTAAAGTTTATTGATATAATATTCAGTAAGTGATTATTTATAATACTCACTGAATATAGCCGTTGAACGAAATCGATAGAGTATCAGTAAAAATATGGTTCCGCTTGCTAAGTATACAAATAGTACTATGTTTTTTAGGGAGAAATGTGCGTGGCTGACTCATCGCTGAGTTACGAGTACGCTATAAGTTAAATTTAAAGTCTCGTTACATGTTATTGGATCTCGGAATTAAATGAAAAGATATCTCTTTTTTTCGGGTAGCAAGCAAAACTATTGTAAAACCATAAAACAACTAAGTGATATTTAACCTTCAAGCTTACCCTGATTTCTCTAGCGAAGATTATTGACGTAATTCATTATTTGATTTTGAACAAATATATGTAATGGAAATTACATGTTTGGGGTAACTATGACCATTTAAGTAACCACATCTGAATCTTTCTCCTAATCACACATTTTCTTTCTATCGGCAATGGCTCTATACCCGGGACGTTTACGTTAACAGTCAAGCGGTAAACCACTGCGCCACTGAGGCAATTATCATAATCGTCATGTTATATATTAAATGTTCAAAATCATATCCACCTACATGTCTGTTGCAATAGAAATTATATGGGACAGACTGGTATAAAACCACATTGTGCGGGCGTGGGCAGAAATCAATTCAGGATTTCCACGTATAACTCGGACAGCAACCACTAATACACTTTACCATGAATATATCAACTTTCTTTTAATAAGAAAAATTATTATTTTTTTAAATTTTATTTATATACATTTTAACATACATAAAATAATAGAGTGTTATTTGTCCGGAAACGCTTCATTGAAACCTTTTCCAGTGAAATTTATGTCCAATATATTAAAAATTATGACATTACATGATGTATCGTCGAAAATATTATGAACTTAAAAAAAACATTACACTTATTATTATTATAGAAATAATGGATTGTAATTTTAGTAACTTTGTTAAAAATCCCTTTCAAGTATTCACAGAATATCATAGGCCCCATTAAATAATCCTTAAGGGCGTAAAACAATAAACAAGCCCACCCACGCTTCCAACCGTTTATTCATTGTTTCGCCTGTCCTTCGCATGACAGCCTGAACAGCTAATCCCGATAAAGTACGAAAGATTTTAAAGGTTTTTTTCACAAACAATTTATAGTATACGGATAACTTAGCCCACAGATTGAACTTATAAAAGATAATTATAATAAGCAGTTTCAGAAATCTCTGAAAACCTATTAAATTCTGTTGTAAATATATACCACCAATACAATCAAAAATAAAACTTTATGAAAACTGTTAATCTAACTTCAAAGTATATAATGAGTATACTACAAGGGTGATTTAAAATTATAGACTATTCAAACAAAGCGTGGAGTTATGATGAATTTTAAAATAGTTAGTTGTATAATAATCATTATGGTACTATCATTGACAATATTACTTTTAAATTACTGGTTGCATGTAAGTTTTGTGCATGAAGACGAATAATGACGGGCACGTTTATGTAAGGTAGTATTGACAGAGTAACAAATGGATGCGTTCGATAATTTATAATCCTATAGTTCAAATCAAAAAAAAATATAAATTACATTTATGTGCGAAATATTTTTTATCGAATAAAACTATATTCGCTACATCAAACGCTCAGCGCCCATAGCGTTAAATTACTCTATTTGTAAGCAAGACGCGATATGGCTTCAGATGGGAGGAAAGCTTTAATTAAAGAAAAATATAGACGATACTTGTTGTGCTAGCCACTTTGATCCGTAAATAGAATTGCAAAGTATAACGTTGCTATTCATGAATTAACGTAGTTCCAGGTTCGCATGAAACTAACATCAGTAGACATTAGTACCTAACTCATAAATTCTTATAATTATTGTTGTATAAACTCGTTTAAAATGAATGCATATGATGTATTAGTATGTTGTACAAAATTCTTATTACGAAATATTGTGCAAGTTACAATATTTGTATATACAATACCGAGTACAGTAGCAGTTATGCTGTATTACAATTACGTATTATAGGTCGCATGAACTGATACAAAGTAATAAACAATTTATATTGATTTCCTGGAGGCCTCTGTTTCATAAAACTGTTATTGATATTTTTTGACATTTTCAAATATAAGCGCAAGGATATATATATGTATATATATACATACTACACGCACGTACCTCATTAACTACTACACCTTACGCATTAAAAGTAACGCGGCTGCGGTACTAACGCCAACTTGGTGTTATAAGGAGTGCAACGATCCTTGTGGGGATCGGGTTTCGTGTCCGACGCCGGTGAGTCATGGATGAAGCCATGACACCATGTTTGCATTTTGATTAAACCGTACTTGACTAGCCGTGACGCAGTGTTATCATTACCGTTATTATGTACAAAATTAAAACGTTGAAGGTGGCACGTACCACTGGTGGGTTACATCAGCTTTTGTTTCATAACATACTTAAGATATATAAAAATGATACACCTATCCAAGTCGACTCAGAGGTTTTGAATTTTCTAGATCTAAGAATTATATGTTATGCTAATCTGTTCTTCAACGTTAATATAGAATTTGTTAAAAAAATATCAACGAACATTTTATACTACACGTAGGAATTATAGCTTTTAGGTAAGTGCCAGCTACTCACTTGAAAAGGAGCCGCAGGTTACGGTAAGCGCTTACGGGATCGCGTGTGTGGGATAAGTTCAAGTGACATAAAGCGCCATAAAGCGGTGAAGAGACATTGTGGAGTAAATCTTAGATTATCTATATTTGCCTCCACCTAAAAATGGTGAGTACTACAACAGAGATTATACTTGTGGCTAAGCAGAAGTGTGCTTTCTTTTGTGAATATTTTCTTGTTAAGAAGATGTTGTAGCTGGCGATATTACTCAAGTAATGAGAATTATTGTATCGAGGCGATGGACAAAATGTAGTGTTTTTTTAATATTTCTTTATGGGCGGACGTATTACTTATCATCAATTGATTGTCCTGATCGTAATAATTATGTACAGAATTATTAACTTATTACGCAACACTACATTCAAAAAGCTAAGTCTTTTATTACTAATAGTGTATTAAACTCTTAATATTTATCTTAATAGGTAATAAGTAATAATATATCACAGCATATTCTTTCACCCTTCTTTTTTGATGAAAATTACATTTATAAAATTTCAAGTAATAAATTACGGTTGTTCTAGAACGTTAATAAATAATTAATTGACTAAAATAATGGCGATATTGACCTTCCGAAACATGTTCCGTGGCCTGTTATCTCATAACAACGGCGGGTCAACAAAAATTACTTTCAAAGTCTCTCTAGACCAATAAACGTTGACTTCATAAGAGCTGATACATTTACTTGAACTTTAATAGCAGTGTAAGATGTGTAATACTGCTTGCATAAATTATACGGACCGTAATAATTGGTCTATACATGTAACAATTAATGTTTAGTACTTATTAGCGCGTTGGTGCAGAGGTAGCAACTTCAACGACTCCGAGGAGGACGAAGGCTGGACGTGTTCTCTAGCCATTGTGGTAGAACCCGCGAGTGTACTGGAGTACGCATCGTGTAGGCTCCAGGACGGGCTGTCATCATAGCTTAGCCTTGGAGGGGTCGCGGTTGTGTTCCGAATGGAGCTCTCGCGATTCCTCAAAATTACTGAGATCGACTACCAAATTGGTTTTAATGCGTAAAAATCCCACGTTACTCGGAAATACTCCCAGAAGGTAGGGTACCTTCAGGATATTTCCCCCCAATAACAAAAAAAAATGGTAGTTGGGTTTGATTTCCGGGCAAGTCAAATATAATTATACATGTGATTAAGATTTGTTTCTTGTTTCTGGATGTTAATAAATATTTAAGTGCATATTAAAAAAAGTCTATGTATATCTGCCTTTAATAAGCCTTTACTACAGGTGCTGCTTGACTACTTATTTGGGGATCAGAATACTATATGTGAAATATGTCCCTGATATTTATAATTATTATTTATTCATTACTATATATGTAGTATTATAAGAAGTATTGGCGTAAGAGTAAAGGCTACCTTTTAGCATTGCAATTTGTCCGCCAAAGCTTTCACGCTAGCACTAGAGCAAACACTCGAGGCCACGAAGGCGCTCCAGTACGTTCGAGACGTCTTCAACCGCGTTCGTCGGACGCCAATCGAAACGGGGGCGGGGCAGTAACGAGCTATTTTTACACGCCCCCACACAATTGTGTCAGTGGGCTATTTATTATTAACTTTAACCTTCCGTAAAACTTCCAGAGATCATTTTTAAACGAGTTTCATGAATATGCATGAGTGTACAACAATTATAGATTGATTAGAATTAATGTATATATTATAGTTAAAAATTGTAATCTGATTGCTGTATAGCGAATGATTAGGCAATAGTATCATTATTTAGGGTAGTTTGCGAATTTAAGTACGCCTTTTGTCTGTTATAAGGCGTACGTACTAGTGAACCAGTTCACCAACCAGACGGTCCGATTGACAAAACATCCAGAAATTAAATTATAAGCTCTACTCCATAGCTATAATTACCGAAATAGAATGTGGGGAAGAAGCAGTTTCAACAATATTCTAGGAACACAATCTTCAGCAATGGAGTGTGAAAAATTTGATGCCGGCTAATGAAGAAAGGGTTTAACAAATTTCGTATATAAACGGAAACAATTTCAGAGGCTATTTAGTTGATTGTACAAGACATGGTTGTGTGCTTGTTTTAGTGATTTCGCGTACAACACACTTACGCACACATACAAACACACGTGACTGCAACCCGAAGCAACCATAACAAACAAAGCGGCTGCACCGCCGCCTGCACAAACATTATTGTTTTCGCCCTGCATACAAAACGTACGTACGAAAGCTGCCACCGCTCAATATTTAAACGCTATAATTGTGTTAATTCATAGCGAGAAAATAAAAAAAGTACTTTTTTTTTAAATAACGATGCATGCGGAATGCTCGTCTCATGGTAAACCATAATTCTCTCCGCAACAATATGGTGCAGATCGTTAGATTCAAATGATGATAGTTACTGTTGTCTTCTTTTTGCTTGTAAAGACACATCAACGGTTATTACAACTACATCGGACACAGAGCTGAAGCTGTAATAGTTGATGGTGATAAAGATTTTCCTACAGGATCAAATAGCACTTAGTCGATTTTTTTTTATTTTCAACAATTGACTACTAATACTTGACGTCAATCTCATACGAGGTTATTTTACAATTAGATCGTAGACGGTTAAGCATGCTCGCACAAAATACTCTGGCCCTCATATATAAATACTAGAACAATTTCGTCCCATTGGCTGGTGGGTTCGAAAAGCCTTCCACCATCCAGATTCTACTATTCATGAGAGCACAGAAACCTGCGACCTTCGTGTTAAGAGAAAAGCAGTAGACCACGTGTCATGGAGACTCGACTGCCATTATCATGATTAATGATATAAGATTTATGTCTAGTTATTCCCAAAATGTCACTGACTACACCGTCCTTTGAAAACAGTTAATAATTGCACAACATTTGGCGGTAGAAATAGACGCCAAATGCTACCAACATGGACGGTCTATGGTTAGAAAGAGTTATTACAAGTAATGTAACAATAATATAGTAAGAGTAGAGGAAACCTGAACAACGAGCACTATTTTTTACTTATATTTAAATAGCTGTTCAATTAACGACAATGTTCACGATATAAAACGGTGTGTGACCTCTCCTAACCGAGTTCACATTGAATCGACTCTGTGTCCCAAGGTCAGTTCCAAATTAATCGCCTGGCGACTGAACGAAAATACATCGTGTAACTTTACAAATCTCACAGACGCTTTGATTAAATGCATCGCAGATAACCGATAGGCGACGATCGATAAACAAAACGACCAAATCACAAGGTCCATAGAAATTAGTCATAAAACATTCAATGAATAAATAACTAAACTTATAAGTCAACATGAATTTCTTCATAATTATTTGTAAAGGATTAATCGATCCATAGCCTTATAATAAGTTTGCTAATGTTGTTTTTCGTTTGACATATATGATGAAACCTCGATTTCTAACTCCATTCATAAAGCAAATTCTATTTTTAAAATATGTCCCCGAATTAGGGTTGGTATTTTTAACGCAATTATGCCCGTATACCTTTCAATCTGTAAGATATAACGTCTGAACATCAGTTCATTTAGTTTTTGCATAATAGGTAAATTGAGAGAAAGCATTATTAGCTAAAAATATTGATTCCGTTGTTTGAAGATCATTAGATGTTTTTAGTTTCTGCTGCGGGTGCTAAAAATAGTTTATAAAAAAATCAATCAACTTTTCGCTAAGTTAGATGATGTCTTAAAATTCCAACTCAATCCAATCAGGTAAGTTTAACAGTTGAGAAATAATATGTAATTTCATATAAGGATAAAATAGTGCTAGATTCAAAGTAGGTGTAACAAAAATAGCCGACCTATTTCAACTCAATTGTAAACAAATATATAATACATATGTTATATATAATTAAAATTTTATCGTCGTTTTCTTTCAACAATGCGGTAGAAAGCTGAAAACTACCTCTTTTAACTAAACAAAACAGTTTAATTATCAGAGAAAGAACAACGTTTTATATTTCTTTTTAAATGAAAGCGTTTCAGTTGGAAATATTAAGACTATCGTGGTGCTTAACCATTTACATTTTCCTTTGTATATCTCCAATGACTGTATTTAATAATTCTCAAATCACATAGACATTGTAAAAGTAATAATAAAGTTGTGAAAGTGAAAATAATGCCGTCCTTTGATGGCATAGCCGAGTGGTTCGGTGTAGCGGTGGTGGTAGGACACTGACTCGCGAATCAACTTTCACGTCTTCTGTGCTAACGTACCAACGTGTTATGCCAATAGTAAACGCTTTTCGCCACATCACTAGGTTAACCATATCTTTAAGGGTGGCACAGTTACGGCCTATTTAATTCCATTTATATACTTTATGGGTAACCCATATTAACAAAAAATATCAAATAAAACAAAAAATAATTAACTATTTTCTGCTTTATTTAATAGCACGTGCTACGACTAAAATACAATCTCAACGTGTTAAGGCGCTAGAAAGGTTTTTTTTTATTTTAAAAATGTTGAAAAGTTTTAAAGCTAATTAGACATTAAGTTTACTTATCTACCAGTGCGAGTATAGAGATCTAAATAGCTATCGCACGCCCGTCCATTTGTTCGACGTCGAGCTTACGCACCCGAACATCTGAGGATACCCGTGTAATGGCGAAAGGCGTTGAGAATTTATTTTAGCCGTAGTATTTGCGATTAAACAGAGCGGAAACTAGCAAAATATTTTTTGTTTTATTTTGTCACGGGGTTCCGCAAAATGACGCTTAAATCAATAAATTATAACAAAATATACTTTTAGTGAAAATAAAGTGTAAATATTGTCATCACACAATAGAGTCGAGTACGTTATAATTCTAGAAATAAACTGCCTATAAGATACGTCCATATATTATTAAATAAAACAGCACATTATTCCACTCACTTTCTATACGAAAGTAATGTCAAGGCTCCGTAAATAGGCTAGCATGAATTAACAAATCTTTTCACATATTAGAAAGCAATAACAGTTTAGATTCTATTCCCGGACGATAAGTGTCAAAATAGAATAGCAGGAAGGATTTGCGGTAAAGCCATATCAAAAATCGATTATTAAGTACTTTGCCGGTGGAGGCTACAATGCCGTTTAATGTTATCGTACCGGTTACGGCCTTTTACTACCTTTATTGTTATCACGATTTTCAAGGAAACCTGGAAACTTATTCTTGCAGAACGCAAATTGCTTGAATAACATTTAAACGGTTTGTTTAATGTTTTACTTTATCGAAATTCGATTAACCAATAAGGTGAAAATATGTTAATTACGCAATACCGACTAATATTATTCTAGAGTTTATAGCACATTTATATAATTTTTTAAAATTTGTTATAACATAAAGTGCAGTTATTTGTATAAGCATGTGTCATTTAGATATAACGATTTCAATAAAGAAAGTATCGGATTATCACCTATTGCATGAGAAGTTGTTGAAATGTCACAAAACGAATGTCAGTGTTCCACGGCTTTAGAAAAACAGACACGTATGGCAGTATCCTTGTCCCTGGTACGCGTTTGTCTGTCTGGGGCGCGGAGGTGACCGCTGCAACCTTCCCTTCTACTCTGTACACGGTGCAACGGGAAACGGGTCGCGACCCACTTTGCCGGGATCAATACTCGGTCATCGACTCCGCCTGCGCCTCGTGCGAACC
>DWQX01007209.1:0-10386 GCA_018245475.1 Pharmacophagus antenor | reverse complement strand
CCACACCCGACGCACCCCCCCCACCTAACACTTTGCCATTATCATCGCGTAACGCTCTTTCTAGCAGCTGGGACGTAAGTGTCATGGCCTTCGGCTGCTTCACTAATAGACCGTCACCTGGTACGCCGTATTCTGAAAGAGATTAAGGAGATATAGTCTTTTTTTTAAATTGGTAAACTAAAGTAAGGATTTTTTTGTGTAAAAAAACTCATTTAAAATATTTTTATATAAATGGTGAGTTCTTTTTACGAATCTTACACATGACTCTTAAAATCTTTTCATTCGTTCTTTTCATTTCTTATTTATTATACTTTAAAACACTTTTCGCAACTGTTAAAAACATTAATGTTTTACACACGGAATGCAAATATAAATCGTTTCATAACAGAAATTTTGTTACTACTGTGACATCAATGTCAGTCTGGTTAAGATTAAAAAGATGCGAATTAGTTAAAATATTAAACGGAAAATTTATAATAATTTGAACGCAACAAAAAAGTCTCAGGAAGTGAAAGTAGAAATGACATGATAATTTTTAGGTGGCTGATCGCTTAAAACATATTAATTATTGTTGACACATAGTTATTCACTCAATATAACAACCATTGAAAAAAAAAATTTTCAATATGTGTTGCCACAGACTGCAAAGGTATTTGTGTTAACCCATTGAGATCAGCAATATTTGTTCATTATTCTATAGTTAAATACTGCGCTTGATTTTCGGTATACAATATATATTATTAAATATATATTGGATAAATATATATACAAAGGAGCGAGAGTTTCACGTAATGGAAAGTGATCACCGTCGCCCATAGACAACCACAACACTCGGGTAGTCGCAGCTGCGTTGCCAGTCTTTAAGATGAGAGTAAACTCATTTCTTGTACAAATTATAGATGTACTCACTGTTAATAAGCTCCTGGAAGCGACAATGCTCCAAATCGAATGCCAGTTTTTGTACGGGGTCTTCCTGTGCCGCTTTCCACTCTGCTCCATAACGCTTCAAGTAGTCATACTCCGCACCCCTCCGTAGCTCCCTCATTATGATAGATCCATTTAATTCCTGTTGAGCGAAACGGAACTCTTTTTAACTGTCTCCATAGAGCAATAGTTAACTATTTGCATAGTGACTTGGAGGACTTTACTTCAATTCCATGACTACATGAGTACAGGAATCTGGGTGATAGCAGGATTTTTTGTAGCTACTACAATCAATATAAATCTGCCTTTATATTAGTGTTGCTGGGCTCCAGCAGTCATACGTGTGCGAGCTAGACTATACTAGAGGAGCATGCTTTACAATCTATAGTCTTATTAGTCCCTTAACATGATAGATATATTGTTAAAAACATTTATTGTATAAAAGCAGGACAGAGACATACAATAGGAACAATATTAAAAAATTAGAATAATTCAAAGTAAACACAATAAACCAACACTAAAATCAAAATATCATGTGTGAAGCATTAGCCCATTGCAGTAAAAAATATATACACTACATACTATACATACATACATTTTATTTTACATTTATTGTACCTGCAAATTGCCGATTTTTGCTATAACGAGTTGTGACGTAGTATCGTAGTCCTCGCTGTTCTGTATTGGATTCTTTAGGAAGTACAGTTTCTTCAGGTTCTTCAGTTTGTCCAGTTCACTTATTGATCGCCACTAGAGATAGAATTTTTAGGTGAATGATTAAGTGACCAAGTGAGAGTTGTTATAAGGGTAACCTGTTAATATGAGATATATTTTTGATAACACCTGAGACCAATACAAGGAAAATATTGATAATTTTTAAATTTCATTTAATATAAATGGTCTTTCTAAAACTATAACTGAGAATGTATGTGATATACCTATTTATACTAATGGGTAATGTTAAAAAAAGTCGGAATAAATAAATTTCAAATTACAACGTTAACAAGGTTTAAATGTTTATAAGTTATAAAGAAACAAACTAAAGAGAAAATTTTATGACCAATTGATGATATAGTTCATTTTGACTGGTTTATAAAACAATAGTTACAACTAAAACCTCTCTTGGTGAAGACATTTAAAAAAAAGACTAGATCTAGTGACTTCGCCCGTTTGGCACCTATGACGCCTAAGGAAGAGATCTAAGAAAGAGAAGAACTTAGTATACTCTTCATTTTCTATGAAGATATAATTTTTGTGAACTTCATACAGTTTTAATTATTGAAGCAAGGTGTCGGAATATTGTGGTAAAAATATACAGTGGTTACTAAGTACTTACATCATTAATTTTGTTCCTGTTCAGAAATAAAACCTCCAAATTTTCAAAAGCTTCGACTTTCTCATTGCCTGGGTCATTATTAATCCTTATCTCAGAGATTTCACAGTCGTTCAGACTTAAAACCTTCAGGTTCTTTAACCTACCGAGGTTCATCACCTCGTACCATGTGTCTATGAGGTTTCCGTCCAATCGCAAAATGGTCAGGGTACGTAGAGTAACATCTGGGTGGGTTATCTTCTTTATCGTATTGTACGCTGCTATAATCTCGTTAATTTTAGGCCAAAGGTAAGATAGTACAACTAGATCTGACCATTCATAGTCGCACATGGAAATGTTCAGTTTTTCCAGGTTGGCAAAATTTATCGATAGCTGCGAGAGTGTCTCTTCCGGCATGTCGATAGCCATGCGGTTTTTACTGGGAACAAAAGACTCTTGATTATTACATGAGTTTTATAAATATTTCGGTTTCACAGAAAAATCAATCATATGATTTTTGAATTATGAAGCATAAGCACATGTTACCACAGTGATTTCATATTAGCCATATTGTGGTTAAAGCTGGAATATAATCATGTTTGTGCACTGCACGTAGACAGAAATAGATGCAAAACTACTTAGCAAGAAAGTCGGTAAAAATATCTATTATTTCTTTTTTTTTTCAACAAATGACGAAATATTTTTTCATGACATTAAGTGACAATAAGGGTGAAAATGATAAAGGGAGATAACTGAATATTCTAGTACTTATATATTAACTGTTGTGGCTACATGTTGATAACTAGAATGAGAGCAGGTACCTCTGGAGTTATAAGGTAAATGGACAGTGACTATGCCAGAGAAGCAGTTATGGCTATGTAAAACACTGACCTAACATCCAACTCTTTGAGGTCTGGCAACTGGGCCGTCAGTTGTATAACTTCACGCCAATTGGAGAACAAGTTGCGTGATATGTCCAAACTCCGCACATTGGGACAAAAGGACGCCACGTCGCCTGCCTTCGCTACATTCTGATCATTCACACAAACCTCTAGTAAACGGTCGAACTTTCTGGAAAGAGAATATATATAATATTTAAGATCAGTGCAAATGTAAAATATATGCTTAGTTTCTTTGCACAATTATAACATTAATAAATGATACTAACATATAAATTAATAAAATTTAAAGTTACATATTCTGTTAAATGGTCTATAAATAATTTTCGTGTTGTGCAATATTAATATATTATATTACACATTGTTTATTTGAAACATAGATAAAATAAAAAAAAATATTGCTGCACCCTACTATAATATTACCCAAGTATTAATAAAGAGCTTTTGTAAATATATTCATACAGAATAGTACAAAATTAAAATTACTACAAAATGCCAGAATTGCGAAATAAATAGTTAATAACATATAATTAAAAAAAACCTTGCGACACTCACTGTTTTTGATGAATCTTTTCGAAACCGACCATTTCGATAAATGGTGCACCCATTTCCCTTTTCCACTCGTTGATTACGGTCCTACGGTGCGCAGCCACAGTTTCATCCTAGAATTAATTTTACATCGGATAATGTTATTTGTATTAAAACTAGACTAATGTTAACCTTTAACACATCAACGCTGCCATATGAGCAGGATGGTAGTTTCTGCTACTAGGCCCAGTGGCACATATTTGGCAGCCATAACCGTTTCAATTTTATTTTCTTATTGTTGTTATATTTACAAGTAATGTGTGAGTTATGTAATGTGTTAATGAACATATCATTTCTATGCAACTCTCCTTACAACAATGTAGCTTTGACCTGAAGGGAATTAAAAAGATTTCCGAATTGTTGGCTAAATAATAAAAACAACCTATTACAACCAAGTCACTATTACCAATAGTAATTATGGATCAATATTTTGTACATCCATTTGAGGGGTGTTTCAAATGGATGCATCAGATATTGATTTTTTTTTCTGTTTGGTAACTATTTGTTTATATATGTGGATACAGTGTTAAACAATGTCATATCTGTGTGTTATGTTTTTTCATGTTTATATTATTAATATAGTAGAAAAGTTTATTTAATGAGGTAAAGTATGTCACATTATTGATAATTATATTAATAGGACTATCATTTACTATTTAATGATAATTTTTTCCCAACTTTTTTAATTTCTTTGAAAAGTTAGTGTCATTTATTCTCAATAGTTAGCATGTTGTGAGCTGATGTGTCAAAATGCATTACATAAGATATTTTGTAACATTAGGATATAATTATATACAATTAATTAAAAGTGTGCAAAAAAAAATATTGACACAGACATTTTCAGTTTGAATATATTGCATGAAAATTTAGATACTAATTAAATATAAATTTCGAAATAAATGTATGGTACATGTAAAACAACGCAAGTCACAAGAAGTATTGGATTTAATTAAGTAATACCTTTAAACAATTCTAAAACTGTGATATCCTGTAGTAACTTTAGCTTAAGTATTTATTTACATATAATAATTATATAAATACAAAAGCTTCACCATCTACGGTAGTGTTTCTCAACCTATTTGGACTCATGTCCCACTTTTGAGTAAAGAATGTTTCTATATACTACACCTTTGTAATTTTAATCCAATGCACCCAAAACAAAATGTAAACCAAAAATGCAATCAATTTTATATTGCCCTCTCTAAATGACAGAATTGCCCCCCTGTGTGGCCTACTCAACACCTTGGGAAACACTGATCTACAGCCTCAAATATATCCAAATAGAGAGAGACAATGCAGAATGGTAGGAATTTTAATACTATTTATCTTTGGTGTTTCATTTATAGTTCCATGGGAGAAGAGAAATTGAACATTATAATCCCTTTGATGAGAATAACATCTTATGGAAGCTAAATAACAAGAGAGTAAAGTACAAAAAATTACTATTAAACACAGAAAGATTGACAGAACTATTAACCCCTTTAAATGATAACAGTAATATGGTTTATTTTATAATATATATTTTTTTACTATTGTTCTGACATAAGAAAAAATATGATGTTTATGTAACAGAACTATATTGCTTATTAATTCGTAATGATTTGCTCATAATTAAAACAAAGTATAACATTGCAAAGTTGTGTGGGTGTAAGACCTTGTGTATACCAAATTTGGTACATTGAATACTTTTCATATAACTCTCAGAAAAAGTAAATGTATGTAAATCTGTAATATTTACCTCACGATCACCGTAGTATTTTCTAATTGCATCAGCGCATGTCCTTAAAGGAGCTATTTTATTTGGCCGAACAAAAGAGCCAGCATTCGGCTTCGTAGTCTTAAAGTACTGCACGTCGTTAACATAGCCGTCGTGCTTCCCTCTAGCAGCGTCGTCCCACTCGACTCCATACCAAATCCCTTTATAACCCAGCACTTCACCGATATATTTCACTGTGCCAAAATCATCACTACACTTCACCCTACTACCGACAGACACTTGCATTTCGTCCTCCATACCATTACAGCCCTCCATCGTACCGTTGCAAAATTTTGGTATTAAATTAACAGGCATCGCGCCCACCATCCTTTTTGTGTTTTCGAAAATGGAACTGTTTATCAAATGAAAAACAGATTGAAATCTACGAAAAGCTTCGCGTATGTCAAATTGACTGACGCATTGTCAAAAATTGTTTCTATGCTACCACTATAAAAAAATATTTTCTATTTTAAATTCTTATACTAGGGTACCTCTTACACAATATGTTTAAATGAAATAATGCGTTTACAGAGAGATAATATAATCAAAAGTATCCAAAATCACAAAAAACTGTGCCGAAAATTATTTTTTTAATCAGTGTTGCCATGTGTAACATCCAAATTGCCAAGGATACCACTAGTTTGATGTATAATAAGATAGATGGCAATGCTTGTTTAACCCGAAGAAAAGGCAATAATAAACTGAAAGATGATTGGTCCCCTGCCAGCTAAGTTATTACACGACTAAGTTTGGAAGTATAGCCAAGTAGGGACGAAAATGTAAATTTAATTTCCGGACTTACACCGAATCGCACACGTTGTACCGTAATATAAGCTTGGTTAGTGGGGGGATGCATTCGATCGTATAACCGTACACAATACAGCTTTAGCCTTCAGCTGTCGTAGTAAAATAAGCTCGGGGTTATTGTTACCCGTTTTTGTCATTAATGTATGTTCATTGAAGTAGTGCTTGTCGGTTCTGCGAGCTAATTTTTTTAATTCGCTCCCAGTCTCGGCGCAGTGCTAGCGTCCTCTCGCTCATAGTTCTTCGTAATCGGGGTAAAAACGGGACGTGAATCCAAAAGTGCTGTTTGACACGAAAATGGCCACCCCGGTGCCAGACATATCCATAAGTCGATAATAAGTGAGATGCACGTTGGTGTCTGTGAAAATATGCAGTTTATAAGTGAACAATTGTTGCGTGCCATGCAATAGTGCATAGGGATTGATCTCTACAAAGGATACGAGCATCAAAATGAGGTAAGTACATTGAGTTCATCAAACCGTTGAGCTTTCACGAACATAACAAATAAATAAATCTGTCTTATGCCCGTCGTTCTATATTTAAACGGAGAATATTTACTGTTTCGCCATGCCTGTAATATGTTCATTAAGATTTTCGATATATGTAGGACATAAACAGTAGTTACTGTCAGATCATCGATTTGTTAATTTATGACTTAACAGAAGTAAAATGATAATTCACGATTTGTGAAAGTAAAGTAGAAATTTATTATTGTTCTCATTTCGGTTAGTGCAAAGTTAGTTGGTGAACGTTATTGATTTTCCAACGCACCGTGGGGGACCCCACACGATGTTCTCTATTTTCGTATATTTACTTAGTGCGAACGCTATTTCAACGATTGGCCTTGACTTTGATCGCACAGAACCTTTCGCGGCGACATGTAATATTTCTGCGAGATAGGGTGGTTGGACCCCTTTGGAGGGTATTTGCATTCATCCACATGAGTACTGATTAAGCCCCACCTATTTAAAATTAAAAGGATTAATTATATACACCTTGAAAATGATTCATCAAATTAAAATATTAAAAAAAATACTTTTCTTTAATAGATATTAGATTAAATTATATTCTTCTTCATGGAAGGTATTTTTTTTTCTGAAAGTTTCTGTTTACAATAATATAAAAATGGTAATCTTTGTTGAAATTTTAATAAGATTAAAACAGGTGGATAATAGTTATTATTTTATTAAAAACATTTCTTTCACATCATTTTTTTCATTATACATTATTAAGTGTTAACTTTTATTATAGAAACAAGTTGTGATTATGAATAATTATATTACATACTTTTTGAGTTACAATTTGTTATGAAACAAATGTTATTATATCTTATATTATATCTGTTAGTCAGTATTATCTGATAGTCAGTTTTTATTATTTTTTGAGTTTATACAATAATTAAATTTTGTTGTTTATAGAGTAGTATTTTTTTTTCATAGTTTGGATAATAATTTATATATTTTTACAAATTTTTATTTATTATCATTTGAGCTGAAGTAGTTTGTTAAATGAATTAGGAGGAGTTGTCATTTTGTATATTTTTTAAAAGCAACAAGTTCAAATGGGGTGCCTTGTGGCATCAGATTTTATGTTACAAAATTCTTGATATATATCATAACATTATTCTGGACATAATAAATGAAATAAAATATTATTTATATTACATTTTAAAGTACATAAGAATGGAAATTGCTGGAGGAGGCCATTACATCCAGATATCTCAAAAACAAAAATTAAAATGTATATTTACTCTAATCTTGAATATATTGATTAAGGCAGCTTTTATACATTTTTAGCATTTTTTTACTGGTGGCATATGTAACATGTACCTACCTTAGGTATTTAATTATAATTAACAATGTTTTTGTAACCAAGTGTTATTATTAATTTCTTAGTAACTGAATATGAAAAACATAAAACATAATACCGCTTATGTTCTGATAGAAATTGTCAGGTTAGGGGCCATAAATAATTATCTATTGTCTGATTAAAGCCAGAAACATCAGATAAGTTGTAGTGTATGCTATAATATAATGAAATATCAAAAGAATTGTGCAAATTGTCAGTTTTGCTATTACTATTTTAAAACATTAGGTCATTGGCATTAAGTTTTAATGACTCCATACTCGCTATTAAAATAACACTAACAAACAATTATTAATTCTATTTATGGTATGGGAATTTAATTAATTAGCAGTTGCTATCATTAAGGTTTGAAGGTTAAAATATTTAAACTCCTTGGAACCAGTAGTTAGGTATAAATGGTTATATGGTATTAATATGATAATAACGTGTTGATATATTAAATGTTATACATTAATATAAAACTATTAAATACTTCAATTGTTTCTATGTATTTAAATAATAAATTTGGTAGCCCGAAAAAATTCAGTGTGAAACGTGGGTGACATGATTTTTTTTTATGTTCAGTATATTTTGTCTAATTTTATAAATGAAATAGAAATAATATTTAAAATCGGTTATCTATAGATCATTTGATGTTGACAAAAATATGCTATTGTTCCAAAGTGAGTACCTGATTTCTTAAACACTTAAAAATGATGATATTAGAAAACAAAATTATAAGATAGTATTTGATGTAATATAAATCTAGAAGAGAGAAAATACTGGTAACTTAGGTAGGTTAGACAATGACAGGTTTTATATCACAGTTATTATCATTTATAATAAGCTGCAAATTGATTATGATTATGGTATTCATTGCCTTCGTACCTTAAAAGCAATGTGCCTTGGTGCATAAGCAATTGTAACTTTTTTGGGATTGTAATTTTTTTTTAACACTAACCGATTCCCGCGACTACGTTCGAACTAATAATAAGACGACAAGATGTATGTATGATTAATGTATTATCTCGAAGAAATGAAGAATTTTGTCATCTATAAAGAGTATTTTAAATACTAACATTTTGATGTACACATATTTCAGCAAATTTTTTAAGAACTAGGAATCAAAATATAGGTTCTAAATATAAAAAAAAACCATTGAAATGCTTAAATTCTACATTATGACAAAAACGCAAGGCACAAAAATGGTGTTTTTATCGGTTTTTGGCCTTCAAGATAGCAATTGATTTGTTACTTTTCACTCGTAACAAAACGACAACAATGTGGTGTCGCCAGACGTAAATGTGTTAATTAGAACTATCGGATGTTACTGTAGTCAACTTCATAAAAATTCGTCTAGTAATTTTTGCGTAATGCAACATTATATATATACGTAGGCAATTTAGAAAAATAATTGTTTTCCAAATCGATTGTATTGATAATTGCTTAAGAAATTTCTACAAAATGTTCAATACGGTTTTTCTAAAGATTATGATATGTAATATGTTAGTATCTTTGGATAGTGCGCTTTAAATAATTATATGAAAATATTTTACGTGTTTTCATTCATTATCTTTCTCAAATAGATCAGATTAAGTTCATGCTCGCGTCGATTTTCCAATGCATTGAAATAAGATTATGTGTGGTATTGGAAACTTTAAATTCATATTGAATTGATCATACACACAGATTGGTCATGCAGACCGCTAGTTTCTCTTTTTATATATAGTTGATTGTTAAACGTTTGTACTTTTGTATTCAAATCATAATTATGCATTGAATTAGAGCGATGTGATAGCATAAGGCTTTGCTAACTCCGTATGTCCTAGTTGGGTTCACGAAATATAGGTCGTATGCATATATACATATATATATATGAATCTGATTGTTTTGGAGAACATTGAATAGTGTTCGCAGGGGCGTGCTAGCGTGGCAAGACCGACCCCTTTACTACGTATCTACATAAAATAGAAACATTAATACGTGAAGTAATTTTTCATTTATCTCTTATCTTTATTTACATGTTTAATACTTTTGCCGGATTAACCGCCGCACATATGCGTTTTGTCTAAATCGTCAATTATGCCAAATAACTCATGTATGCGTTAGGCGAAAACACCTTTTTTTTTTGTTTGCGCGGGGAAAATGCACTGCTGCACCGTAAGTAGAGGGAGGGGGAGGGTGTGTGGGGCTGCCGGCGCCCTGAGAAGGGCACTTTTCCTGGAAATAGAATTATTTCCAGGGGCTACCCACTAAAA